>WNWK01006237.1:0-108577 GCA_009830355.1 Cherax destructor | reverse complement strand
CCTTAAAACCCCCTTCCATGTTTCCCCCACTTTAGCATTTTCCCCACCAAAATTACTCTCTCATTTGGTTAAAAGTTCCTTTTCCTTAACATCTCCCAAAATCTCTCTCTCTCTTACCCCCTCTCTTCCCCATTTTGTTTGCTTTTATGCCCCCTTTTCCACCCGACCCTTTTTTTAATCCACATAACCCTTGAATTTACATTTATATTCCTTTTTTCCCTTTCCCTCGACCCTTCAACATTATTTCCCCTTTAGCTCTAACTCCCCAGATACTCTGACTTAATCCCATTTATTTCTCCCCACTGAAACTCGCCTCCCCCCTTCACCGCAGGGCCAGGACACCCAACTTCTTTTCATTCATAACATCGGCAATCATCTTTTCTTATTGCACTAATCCCCGCACATTCAGAAAACCCCAATTTTATAAATTTTCTTTTTCCCGTTTTTATTGTTTTTTCAGGAGAAGGGTTACTCCCATTGCCCCCGGCATCTTAGTGCCTCTACGACATGGCTTACGGGGAAAAGATTTTTTTCCCTGGACAATAGAAAAATAAAAGGAAAAAAGAGCTATTAAGAAAAAAAAAAAAACCTAATGTGTGTATTTTATATATATGATGTATGCCAGTGTATGTGACCTAAAGTGTAAGTAAAGAGCTAGATATACCTGTTATCAGCGTGTTTATGAACAGAAAAAAAAAGCAATCCTACCATCATTAAAACAGTTTCGGTTATTATTTTTATTATTATTATTATTATTATTTTATTATTTTTTCCAAAAACTGCTTCTTGAATTTCAACATTTATTTCTCTTTTTTTTTTTTGCTTAGAAATTTTTTTTCCCATACCGCTATTCCTCGTTTTCCTCGTTTTCAAATACATCTGATTGAATTAATTTAAAAATTTTCCCGGTCAAACTCCCCCATTTAAAATTTCTGCGGGATGGGATATCCATCTTGCTTTCGTAACTGTATCAGTTGTCCGTCTCCAAATCCACGTCCGTCCCAAACCCCACCCCTCCCACATCAGGTCCGTACCACATCCCGCATTCAAATAATTTTTTTTTTGTCCTTGAAGAAATTACACTGAGGAAAAAATGGGTAACCAGACAATTCGTTTTGGATCTTAGACGCCTTTTACGAATCTTTTGGCTACAGAGAAAGGATTCTAACCCTCTTAGTGAAACTGATAAGGATGCATTACACGATTAAGAACCATTAAGAAAAATGTGAATATTAAATTTACAGGTTTGTAAAATTTACCCCCATTTTTAGTGTTATTGAGATACAAAGAAAGAAAGAGAGATCTGTTGAACTGTAAATTTTTTAACAAACTTTGCTTTCTCTGACAGGACTTTACTGCCTCCCAGATAATTAATTTTATTAATAATGCTGTATATATGAAAAGCTGTTTCCATGACACTAACGAGCGTTTAACTGTCTCCATAATTTTTAGTTAATGACTTTAGATGATTTAAGTCCAGTTGTACGGGAGGCTGTTTCACCTATCTAGCATCTTTTTGTGCTGTTTCCGAGGCATTTATTGCGGAAGATAGTTAATGAATGTTATGGTTTTTGGTGTTACAAGATAGTTAAGGTGGCGGGATGGTGTCGAAGTTATTTTGGCTTATTTAAGATTCATAACTCGAACCTTTGATATACCTATGATGAGTTACGAGAGTTTTTTACTCCTAGAGTCCGACCTTGGGCCAGGCTCGAAGCACAAACCACTTCTACCAACTTGTTGAGGTTGGAACTTGCCTCGAGGAAGTTCACCAGTTCCTTGGATTTAGAGGCATTTACCAGCATCAAGGCATCATCCTTGAAGAGAGCAGCCGGTGTTGTTGATGCCTGACCAATATAATAACATAACATGGTGGCCCCTGGAACCCAGGCTCCGCCCTCCCAGACTCTGAATTTATTGCTATATGCAAATCCTCTCAAATACCCTTGTTTTCCAGACAGATGCTTCGGTGCAAAATTTGCCAAACGAGGTCGATAAATTACAAAAAATACAGACGATGTAGCATTTGTTACAAAATATTGTAGATGGATCACCATGAACATGGATAATTGAAGTACACGTACTTAGACAAACGCGCACACACTCACGAGGAATCTAAGCAGGGAGCTATCCATTACACTATACGGCATATGTCAGGGTCACATTAGAGTAAGCAGCACAACTATGGAACCCACAATTGATCAAGAATGTCATTACAAAAATATAAGTGAAACTGACAGGCGGGAAACAGGAACACAAGGGCACAGCTGGACGTTCAAAATTACAGATGAGCCAAAGGGATGTTATGAAGTATTTCTTCAGCCTTGGAGTGGCCAGGAAGTGGGACGACCAAGCGAGTGGAGTGAGTCTGTTAGCGTTTAGCAACTCAAGGAAACCACAAGTGCGGGTAGGCGATTCCTTTGGAACGGCACCAAATCTCTGACTATTTAAGAGTCAATTAATGCGAGTTGGAAATTTGTGTGAAGACGCTGCAAGCCACTGATAACGCTATATGTGGAAGATTATAAGGAACTGAAAAAAAGATTAACAATAGGAATAATGAAGAAAACCGACAGGATGGAAGTGTGTGGTGGCATGGTGCCACCTCAGAAGTGTGTGGTGGCATGGTTCCACCTCAGAAGTGTGGTATGATGATGTATGTCATCTGTTTCTTGTCAGGTCACAAGCAGGACCTGCCTAGCAATGTGTTAATCTGCCACATCCTGGTCGTGTCATGGAGGTGTCAAAAACTGTAGGATATCCTAAGACCTGGCCGTCTCAGGTCTTAGTGTTCGAGAAGGCGACATTAAGCAGTGGTTGGTAATGACTCTGGAGGAGAAGCCCATCCTTTGTGTAAAGCACACGTGTTGTGCCCCCATGGAGGGTGACCCCTGAAACCTGGAATTAAGGGAGGTACATGGAGACCCATATAATCCCAAGGAAACAGCTAAGAGGGAGAATTCGGGCAAAGCTACTGCCTGTGTGTAGAGCTCTGGGCAAATGATTGACTCTGGCTGGGCGAGAGAGCTGGAAGCTATGTGAGAGAGCTTGGGGCTCTGCTGTGGAGGCTTTGGGCAGAGTACTGGCTGGGAGCCGTGCTCATGCCGTGGGTCTTGGGACCTGTGGCTAGAGGTTGACTGAGTTCCTGAGGTGAATTGTTCTACCAACTTATATTGTAAGTTATATTCACTTTTGTCAGCTAAATTGTATTCCTTGTCTCAACTTGTGTACAATTCTCATTTATCTTAATATCCAATCCGGTTCTCCCTTCCCAAATATATTACTGTACAAGGAGTTAATAATAAATCTGTATGTGAAGGAAATAATATACTCACTGTCCCCGTCTATATCTTCATTATATTATCTTTATTTGTTCTTTATTTTATTATTTTATTTATAATAAGAAGTGAGAGTAGAGGTGGGTAAGATCCACGGTAGTGAGAGTGTAGTGTTAATGAGAGGTGGTGGTGGTATAGTCACCAGTAACCTCACATTACCTCCCCTCCTCTCACTACCTTCACTCCTCGTACTCACTTATCTTACTTTATTACTCCTTATTCTCATTATTATTATTACCCAGATCTTCGTTACCCCCTATATGACAATGGTGCCACCTCAGAGGAGTGTGGTGGCATGGTGCAACTTCATACCTTTATTTTCAACCTATTTTAAAGAATCCACAAAACCCCGCAAAGGAGTAAACTACATCAGCATTTTCCCAAATAAATCCCCGGAGAAGAGCTAAGCCCGTAGAGTAAATCTGAGGTAATTAAGCCAGCTCCAATTATTTAATTTAAGAACCCTTCACCCTTCCCCTTCATTCTTGAAGGAAAATCAGAGTAAAATATGATACAAGAGAGGTGAATGAAATGAGAATCTCCCTGTGTTGTGAAAGCAACAGATCGTGTAGCGTTGCAAAAACACGGCACCAGATGGGGTTATCGACAAAAAGAAAATTTGGACACTGGTGCGGGATGTGTTGTTGAAGACTTGCAGCTGCAAGGACGCTGGTTAGGTAGTCCGTACTCCTTACACAAGGACGCTGGTGAGGTTATCCGTACTCCTTATACAAGGACGCTGGTTAGGTTGTCCGTACTCCTTACACAAGGATACTGGTTATGCTGTCAGTCCTCCTTATACAAGGACGCTGATTACTTTGGTAGTACTCCTTACACACGAACGCCGGTTCGCTCCCCAGTACTCTATGCAATCAGAATTGCAATATAAGAAGCACTGAATAAGGTACAATAAAATATGCCTAATAAAACAAGAAGTCTAAGGCACAAATTGCAGAGGAAAATAAAAACTTGACAATTCATGAATTTTATTGAAAGAAACGTTTCGCCACTTGCGGTTTTATTAATCAGTTGGTATTAACGAAATACAAGTGAAAGACTACATGCATAGAACGTAGAATTCAGAGGAGCGGCAAAGACAAAGACGCCACGAAAAAGAACGCAGAACTCAGTGGCAAAGAAAAAAAAGCAACGCACAGAACGCGGAAATCAGTGGCAAAGAAAGAGGCTCCACACACACAATGCAGAATTCAGAGTGACAAAGAAAAAGACACCACGAAAAGAACGCAGAATTCAGAGGAGTGGCAAAGAAAAAGACGCCACGAAAAGAACGCAGAATTCAGAGAAGTGGCAAAGGACGAGACGCCCATCTTACCAATTTGTGGCAATCAGGAGTAATTGGAGTCTTATTACAGATAGCAGAGGCCTCGCCTGGAGCGAAATTGAGAGGGTAATTGAATGAACAGAAGAGAACATCAACTGAGGATGACTGATGTGGAGGCTGGAGATATAGGATGGAAATATTTGGAAACGTCTAAGTGAGATCTTGAAAATCAGAGGACAGAGCTAGGCTATAGTGCACGCAAAAGAGAAAACTGTGATGTTGCAGAAGTAAGCCAATACAAAACAGTTTTACTCAAAGTGGGCAAAAACTGGAACACATAATGAGTGTGCCAACAAAAGAACAGCAGTTGAAAAGGGTAACTATTATTAAAATCAAAACCAAGCGCTAAACCCACTAGGGTTATAGAGCATGTAGAGGGTAAAATATTTACAGATGATGAAAGAGGAAAAACAAGCGAGAAATCTGCGATCTTTGGACTAGCAAAATAAAGAGAGGATATAAACGAACAAAGGATAAAGAAAGAGGAACGAGATTTATTAATAGCCATTGCAAAAATTTAAGATAAAGCAAGTGGAATTGTTTTTTTAAATAGAGTTTTTCGTATGTGACGGATAGATGTTACCCCTTTAAGATGTTTCTTCATCAGTGGTGAGGTTAGGTAAGGTTCGTCAGGAAACAGGACAAGTGTTTCCTGACGCTGGTCTTTGATGTGGCACTATAAGACTCGCATGCCACTTACACTCATATTGCTTGTATCTGGTGAGGTGAATGTCCCGTACGCCGATCCTCCTATTCACCGGTATCCTTCACTGCCTTCTTCCCTCCTTCCTTGATTTGGAACACAGCCATTCGCAGATGACCCGCCGTTGGAGCTCTTGGTCATCTGACTGAGGCCTTCCACTGGCTTACCGGTCGTGCACCCCTTTAAAAATTATGGTCATAGTTACAACCATTTAGGATCAGTGGTACGAGACCATTTGCTGATAAGGTAAAGCTCAGGGCATCAGACCGCCTCAGTAGGATTTATCTTAGAATAAAAAAGAAAAAGAAGAAAAAAAACGGACAAAATAAGGGAGAATTCTCAAACCACAAAAAAAAAGCAGAATAGATCTTCAAACCTCTTCCCTCTTCCTTACACTTCACTTCGCCTTTCTCTAGACTCATTCCCTCAACTTCCCATTCTCTCTCTCTCTTCAACTTCATCTCTCCCTGCTTACCACTTCCACCTCTCCCTATCCCCCTTCTCTCCTTTCCCTTACCAACTTCCCATCCACTTCTATCCACATCTTTCTATCAGTTATGAAACTCTCTGGCTAGTTAGAGGTATCAAAATTGTAATGTACACCTGTGGAAAAAACCACTACGTCATTTTTATTAGAAAGATTTAGGTCCCGGTAGCTTAGTCACTAGGAGCGACCAAGGTCTCAGGACCGAAATGTTTGTAATATAATGTCCAGGTGTTTGTATTTTATGTCTTTTTTTTCCCAACAACCTATCAGTACCGCCTAGTATTTTCACCAGAGTACATGACTGCTGCCGCATAACCTGTTAGGCAACAAGATAACAGTGCTAGATTACAATGTCAATGCCATTACGTTGGTTGGCTAGGTTTCAATGGGACATGTTTACCACGCCATAATCTTCTTCTCGCGCTAATTGTCTAGTTTACCATTTTGTAATTTGATGTTTAATTTGTAAATGATGGATGATCCACACAAAGATCGCTTCTCCATGTCGATATTTTCAATCAGTCGATCACTGCTAAATTCAGTTAGCTGCCGCCAGCCTCGTTCCTGCACCTATTTCCTGAATTTCGCTTATATTATGTGACTTGGGTGAGGAGGTGGCCTGTGTATATCCTGTATCCCTTCTCTTTCATCTACTGCCGTGACCTGTGTATATCCTGTATCCCTTCTCTTTCACCTACTGCTGTGACTTGTGTATATCCTGTATCTCTTCTCTTTCACCTACTGCCGTGACTTGTGTATATCCTGTATCCCTTCTCTTTCACCTACTGCCGTGACTTGTGTATATCCTATATCCTTTTTTTCGCCTACTGCTGTGACTTGTGTATATCCTATATCCTTTTTTTCGCCTACTGCTGTGACTTGTGTATATCCTGTATCCCTTCTTTTTCACCTACTGCCGTGACTTGTGTATATCCTGTATCCCTTCTTTTTCACCTACTGCCGTGACTTGTGTATATCCTGTATCACTTCTTTTTCACCTACTGCCGTGACTTGTGTATATCCTGTATCCTTTTTTTTCGCCTACTGCCGTGGCCTGTGTATATCCTGTATCCCTTCTCTTTCATCTACTGCCGTGACTTGTGTATATCCTGTATCCTTTCTTTCGCTTAATGTCGTGGCCTGTGTATATCCTGTATTCCTTCTCTTTCACCTACTGCCGTGGTGTGTCATAGTACTGTCGGTTGCCCCACCTTCACCTGGCCTCCGACATGGCATTTTACTGAAAGTGACGGCACCACTGAGCGGCTCGTCTGACACAGACCTGTGTATGGTTATTTCTCTGACAAATAAACGAACAACTTTGCTCCATTTTTTCACTGTGTGGGTGTGTTCATGCTATATAATTTACATTATAAGCAGAATGGAAATTAAATGCCAAGCGATGGAAATCTTTAGCTAAATCTAAATCTTGAGCTAAAGATTTCCTTTCCATGTGGCTTGTTCTGCATTGTTAAGATTATATATATATATATATATATATATATATATATATATAGTATATATATATATATATATATATATATAATATATATATATATATATATATATATATATATATATATATATATATATATATATATATATATATATATATATATATATATATATATATATATATATATATATATATATATATATATATATATATACTATATATATATATATGTCGTGCCGATTAGGTAAAACTGGTCAATTAGCAAGAACTCCTCTAAAATTAAGTCCTTTCTAAAATTTTCTCTTATACGTTTAAACATATATTTTTTCATTTATGTTAATGTAAGAATTTATAATTTTGTACCAAGAGAAACTTTGAAAACCTACCTAACCTTATTACAACAAGCGCAATTTAATTTAGCCTAACCGAACTAAATATATTTTAGATACGTTAACATTAATTTAATAATAAACAAACACAATGAAATATATTTTTTTCGTTATGTTCAGAATGATTTTGGCGAAATTATTGCATACACAAATTTTCACTTGTCTTATATGGCAAGGTGAGCGTTGCTATTTAAGCCAAAATCGCAAGTTTTACCTAATCGGCACGACATATATATATATATATCACAGTACTTTACCACAGAACCAGATCCCAGATAAGTATGGGGGTCTGGTTCCGTGGTAAAGTACTGTGGACTCTGATGCAGACTTAGCAGGTTCGAGTCCTGCTGTGGACGTAGAGACAATGTTTAGAAATAATTTCGCCTGTTTGCGAATTGTTAAGCATATATATATTAAAATTTTCAACAAAAGCAAGAATAAATAAAATTCGACTCGAAGAATGCTTAATGTTCATTTAAAATCTTCCCCTTCCGTGCCTCAGTTTGAATACGCCTTTCTGCCTTCTACCCGTGTGTTGAATTCAATATTAATGACTAATTCTCATGCGAGAACTTTAAGTGAGCGTTGATGAATCAGCGCCCAGCCATCGCCCTGCCCGCCCCTTGATGTGGTAGCCCCTTTCTCTTCCACTTCTCTCTCTCTCTTCTTCCTCCTCCTCCTCTATCTTCCTACTCTCTTCTTCCTTCTCTTCTCTCTTCCCCCTACTCTCTTTTCCTCCTCTTTTCTCTTCCTCCTACTCTCTTCTTCCTCCTCATCTTCTTCCTCCCCTCTCTCTTCTTCCCCTCCTTTCTTCTTCCTCTTTCTCCTGCTGTTATTATAAAGTCAATTTTATCTGAATTATGCATTGCTTGAAGATCGAGCCCATGTTTTCATTGCTTGGAGAATGCCTACATCGATGTTTTTATTTTCCTTACAGGTTTTAAAGACTGATTTTACTTTAATCTGTCGACAAACATCCAGTTACTCAATACTAGATGGCGAGGCGTGGCTTAGCCCTGGATACGAACCCTGGACTTTGCAGTTACGAGATGGCTGTGATGAACAATATACGCCAGGACACCGCTCGCGAATTTAGAATTTCTAGTTGTAATAGACTTTAAACCAAATTTGATTATCCCTCACTGTATAGCGAAATATCATTCGCCTTTTGAATAACTGCCTCGCTGCCAAAATGATGTCACTGGCATACTGATTATGATAAATAAGACACGTATGCAACACCTGCGAATATTTATTGCCGAAACGTTTTGCAAAAGTATCTTATTTATCAACATGTCGGCATTGTAAACCGTCAATATGAATTACTGCACCTCGATAAATGAATTATCAACAGAAATACTGGGGCTCTGGTGAGGGCTGGTGATGCTTGATCATATTCCATCCACAGGGAACAACTCTCTCTGCTCTTCAGTGCTGCGGTCAAGTGACCTGGTAAACATGATAGCCTACACATTTTTCTTGTTTAGCAGAACTACGGCAGACTAGGGTGAAATTTGATGTAGCCGACTGCAAAGGCAAATTATATATTTTGGGAAATTTTGAGAGTACATCTAGGCTAGTACAAATGGGAAGCACGTCCGTCTCGTGCTCAGCAGACTGAGGATCAAACCTCCACCACGTCTTGCGGAGAATGACCCACATGGGTTTAGCGCTTAACATGAATTATAATATTATTATTATTATTATTATTGGGAAAGTTAGTTTGAAAGGAAGTCTCCTTGCTCTCAAATCTGCACACAAATCGTTCCCCATGAAAGTAAGAGGCTTGGCAGACGGTGCTTTATAAACCCCACCCCCCATATATGAAAAGCAAAGGAGCAGTGAGTTCACTAAGGGAAAACTCAATAAGTGTGAAGGGACCAACACTTTTCAATACCCTTCATTCAAAGCAAAGAAGGAAATGGGCAAGTTTCTCAAGTCAGTACCTGACCAGCATGGCTGATGTGCTTACGTTGGACTTCATACGGCTAGCACCAACACCCTGGTTGATCAGACCATCCACCGGGAGGCCTGGTCTGGGACAGGGCGTTGATCCTTGGAACACTCTCCTGGTAGACCTCTCTTCCAGAGAAATCTACCCGGAGAGGCTTAAACCTAACAAAATAGGCATTTCTACCTGGATTACTTACGAATTTCGTAAAGATTTATCAGCTATTCCTTTTCACTCCTGCAGTTTCGAACGACCCAAACGGTTTAGTCCCTTAGACTTTGAAAGGTGTTCACCCCTAGGAATTGATGTTTTCAGCCCCTGAGCCTTAATAAAAAAAAGTGTTCGACCATAAATAATAATGCGAAAAAAGTCCTTACCTAAGTGTGCTCAGCCAGCTCCGGCCACGCTGGGAAATGTTCATGAGTAGCTTTAAAGACTGAACGGGTACACGAGTCGATGTGAGTTGGACCTGCTTAACATGGGCCAATAGGCCCATGTTAAGCAGCGTTCTTTCAATCTTGTAATCTAGAGTCTGAATATGCAACCACCACAAGAGATCTACAAACTCACGGACGGACACACACTGTAGAGCGGCTTCTTACACTTCCTGCTCAACATTCGCCAATATCGATAATAATATCGGAGAAACTTGGCGAGTTTCTAGGTTCCACATCAATAATAATGTCCCGATATTATTTTTCGGGATAACTAGGCGTGACGAGAGTTCCACGCCCAGTTGTGTCTATATTATAATACGGACAAAACTAGACGTGACGTTAGGCTCCACACTGATAATAATATAGACAAAACTAGACGTGACGTTAGGCTCCACACTGATAATAATATAGACAAAACTAGACGTGACGTTAGGCTCCACTGATAATAATATAGACAAAACTAGACGTGACGTTAGGCTCCACATTGATAATAATATAGACAAAACTAGACGTGACGTTAGGCTCCACACTGATAATAATATAGACAAAACTAGACGTGACGTTAGGCTCCACTGATAATAATATAGACAAAACTAGACGTGACGTTAGGCTCCACATTGATAATAATATATACAAAACTAGACGTGACGTTAGGCTCCACTGATAATAATATAGACAAAACTAGACGTGACGTTAGGCTCCACACTGATAATAATATATACAAAACTAGACGTGACGTTAGGCTCCACTGATAATAATATAGACAAAACTAGACGTGACGTTAGGCTCCACACTGATAATAATATATACAAAACTAGACGTGATGTTAGGCTCCACACTGATAATACATATACAGAAAACTAGACGTGATGATAGGCTCCACACTGACAGTAATATAGACACAACTAGGCGTAGGTGTTAGGTGCTAGATTGTCAGGTGCAGTGTGCATAAGACCAGACTCAGGGTTCACCTAGTGGTCCCAGACCGTTACATCCCGAGCCTCTCGAGACCACAATAAACACAACAGATGTGTTGCTGCCTTACCTCTCCAGAGAGGCTCCTTAGCACCAGAGGGAGGGTTCTAGACCCAGGAAATCGGACGGACCTCCCACTTCCTTTGGATACAGTTTCATTGCCTTCCATTACACCAGGCACTGTGTGATTCCTACAGTTTTAGCGCTCCCCACTAGTATAACAATAATAATAATAATTATGATGATAATGTTGCCATATAAATATTTTTAAAATACGTACAATCACTCAAGCAAACTCTTCCCTCCCTCTCCTCTCCCCTCTCTTCCTCGCCTTTCCCTCTCCTCTCTCCTCTTCCCCATTCTTTCCCTCGCCTATCCCCTTCCCTTCCCTCCCCTCCCATCCCCACCAAACCCTTCCTTCACCGAAGAATTTTTCACCCGAAGGCCTCAGAAAACAGCGTTACTCTTGCTACCAAAAGGGCGACGCTGATGACAAATGGAGGAGGAGCTTCACGCTCCCCAAAACAGCTATTGTCAGCCTCTCTGGTGATGGATTAACCCAGCCCACCACACCTGATGGAAAGAGTTTTAGCAAAGTGGGATAACATGATGAGACGGTGGAAAAGTAGGCGCAAATGCTATATATAATGCAATTCTTTATTGACTACGCTACGCTCACACAGGTGGCGAAATCAAGTTACAAAAACATTAACTTTTTGTCACTTGATAAAGTCCGCTTTGTGGGCGAAACGTAGTCGGTAAAGGATCGCATTATACTGCATTTGTGTCTATTTTTCATTGTGTCGGCATTTTATGCCATTTATTTGCCTTAATGGTATACAATACCGACAAATTCATAAATTAAGACACGTGTGAAACATGTGAATCTTTGTTGACGATGCGGCTTTTTCAATCTTATGCAGAGGCGAATATTATACTTGAGACAGTAAGTGGAAGTAAGTGGAAGGTGCTCACTCCCTTAGCCGTGGTGGAAACTGTTCAGTCCCTTAAAGTTGATAGGTGTTCAGACGCTTAGAATTGATGCGTTCAGTCCCTTGGGACTGATATAGGTGTTTAATCCCCAAACCTCGACAAAAAGTTTTTAGTACCTCAGTCTTAATAGGTGTTCAGTCCCTCAGTTTTATTAGGTGTTTAGCCCCTTAGCCTTGTCAGCAGCTCTAGAATTTCTTTGAATACGACAGACAACAGCCACTTAAAACCCAGACTTTCTACAATTGGCAACGAATGGCTCACATAATTCACACCAACCAACCAGAAGCCAACGATCGCGTGACGCTGACCAGGGTCACTGCTGGAGGCAACGATTGGCTCAGATAATCCAGAGCACCAACCAATCAGAAACCAGGGATCGTGTGACGCCAGCCAGAGAGGCTAGCACACAAAGTGATATGTGAGTCAACAATAATAGGCCCACCAAACGATCGCGGAAGTCGTTTGGTTAATTTTATGTAGTTTGCGACCAAACTGGGGTATCAAGTGTTTTTTGGAGGCACAGCTATTTAGACTCCAACGAGCAATTTTGAATTAAATATGGCTGTGTTGGGAGAGTTGCAGAATTTACTTGTGGACAAATTAATTAGTTGTCTTTATACATGTCACAGGGGGTTGATAGACCCAGGTAATTTAGCTCAATTAACTTGCCTCACTTTTGTTTACCGTAATTAACTTGCCTCACTTTTGTTTACCGTAATGATGATTCTGGTTACTGGTGAATGTGCCCGTGTTTGTTTTATTACCAATTTGTAATTACCCATTTGAGTTCAGGGGAAAGGGAAGAACTCGAACTCATAGCCCCGTGTGTGTGTGTACTCACCTAGTTGTGTTTGCAGGGGTCGAGTCATAGCTCCTGGCCCGGCTCTTCACTGGCCGCTACTGGGTCACTCTCCCTGCACCATGAGCTTTATCATACCTCTTCTCAAAACTATGAATGGATCCTGCCTCCACTACATCGCTTCCCAAACTATTCCACTTCCTGACTTCTCTGTGACTGAAGAAATACTTCCTAACATCCCTGTGATTCATCTGAGTCTTCAACTTCCAACTGTGTCCCCTTGTTGCTGTGTCCCATCTCTGGAACATTCTGTCTCTGTCCACCTTGTCAATTCCTCTCAGTATCTTATATGTCGTTATCATGTCTCCCCTATCTCTCCTGTCCTCCAGTGTCGTCAGGTCGATTTCCCTTAACCTATCCTCGTAGGACATACCCCTTAGCTCCAAGACTAGTCTTGTTGCAAACCTTTGCACTTTCTCTAGCTTCTTTACGTGCTTAACTAGATGAGGGTTCCAAACTGATGCTGCATACTCTAGTATGGGCCTAACGTATACAGTGTACAGGGTCCTGAACGATTCTTTATTAAGATGTCGGAATGCTGTTCTTAGGTTTGCTAGGCGCCCGTATGCTGCAGCAGTTATTTGGTTGATGTGCGCCTCAGGAGATGTGCCTGCTGTTATACTCAACCCAAGATCTTTTTCCTTGATTGAGGTTTATAGTCTCTGGCCCCCCTAGACTGTACTCCGTCTGCGGTCTTCTTTGCCCTTCCTCAATCTTCATGACTTTGCACTTGGTAGGATTGAACTCCAGGAGCCAATTGCTGGACCAGGCTTGCAGCCTGTCCAGATCAATTTGTAGTTATGCCTGGTCCTCGTCCGATTGAATTCTTCTCATCAACTTCACATCATCTGCAAACAGGGACACTTCGGAGTCTATTCCTTCCGTCATGTCGTTTCACAAATACCAGAAACAGCACCGTTCCTAGAACTGACCCCTGTGGAACCCCACTCGTCACCGGCGCCCACTCTGACACCTCGCCACGTACCATGACTCCCTGCTGTCTTCCTGACAGGTATTCCCTGAGCCATTGTAGTGCCTTCCCTGTTATCCCTGCCTGGTCCTCCAGCTTCTGCACTAATCTCTTTTGTGGAACTGTGTCAAACGCCTTCTTACAGTCCAAGAATATGCAATTTACCCACCCCTCTCTCTCTTGTCTTACTGCTGTCACCCTGTCGTAGAACTCCAGTAGGTTTGTGACACAGGATTTCCCCTCCTTGAAACCGTGTTGGCCGTCGTTGATAATCTTCATTCCTTTCTAGGTGCTCCACCACTTTTCTCCTGATAATCTTCTCCATGACCTTGCATACTATACATGTCAGTGACACTGGTCTGTAGTTTAGTGCTACGTTCCTGTCTCCTTTTTTTAAAAATTGGAACTACATTTGCTGTTTTCCATACCTCAGGTAGCTGCCCTGTTTCGATAGATGTGTTGAAGAGTGTTGTTAGGGGTACACATAGCTCCTCTGCTCCCTCTCTCAGGACCCATGGAGAGATGTTATCCGGCCCCATCGCCATCCTTTGAGGTATCTAGCTCGCTTAGTAGCCTCTTCACTTCCTCCTCAGTTGTGTGTATTGTGTCCAGTACCTGATGGTGTACCCTACCTCTCCGCCTTTCTGGAGGCCCTTCTATCTCCTCTGTGAACACCTCTTTGAATCTCATGTTAAGCTCCTCACACACTTCACGGTCATTTCTTGTGACCGTCCCTCCTTCCTTCCTCAGCCTGATCACCTGGTCCTTGACTGTTGTTCTCCTCCTGATGTGGCTGTACAACAGCTTCGGGTCAGATTTGGCTTTCGCTGCTATGTCATTCTCGTACTGTCTTTGGGCCTCCCTTCTTACCTGTGCATATTCATTTCTGGCTCTACGACTGCTCTCCTTATTCTCCTGGGTCCTTTGCCTTCTGTACTTCTTCCATTCCCTAGCACACTTGGTTTTTGTTTCCCTGCACCTTTGTGTGAACCACGGGCTCATCCTGGCTTTTTCGCTTTTCCTGTTACCCTTGGGTATAAATCTCTCCTCAGCTTCCTTGCAAATTGTTGTCATATATTCCATCATCTCGTCTACTGACTTCCCTGCCAGCTCTCTGTCCCACTGAACTCCGTGCAGGAAGTTCCTCATGCCCACGTAGTCACCTTTCTTGTAGTTTGGCTTCATTCGTGCAGCCCTTCCTGCTTCCCCATCCACGTGTAACTTTACTATGTGTGTGTGTGTGTGTGTGTGTGTGTGTGCGTGTGTCAGGGACGTTATGGAGAATCTAGATTACGTTAAGATCCTATTAAATTTGATATTCTAGTGCTTTCATCAGCTTATGACTTTCAATATTTCATCTGTCTGAATGGGTAAATATGTGGACAGATCGAGTGCCCCATGGTAGGGTGTGAACTGTGTCCCGTCATTCCCATTCACAGCTGTGACTGACACATTAAGCTTAACACTATGCACCTCACTGAATGAAACTCATCATTTACATCAGTGAATGACACTCTACACTACTGAATAATAACCTTCCGCTGTAAGCCAGCGGAAGGCCTCGGTCAGATGACCAAAAGCTCCAGCTGCGGGTCATCATATGACTAAGACCCGCGTCAGGAAACACTTGTCTTGTTTCCTGACAAATCCTACCTTACCTAACCTACGCTACTGAATAACCCTGTACACCACTCGGTGCCACTGCATCACTCTATGATCCTGTACACAATGTACACTATTGACACCAAAGCAAATCTGTATACATTTGTACACTCAAAAAAAAAACAGAAATAATATACAACCGTGTGCTTAATTTACATGGCAATTCAGCTAAGTTGGGGCGGTAATCAATTAAGCGCCCGACGACATTATCGTAACATATCTGAGATCTTTCGTCAATTACAAGAGGACAAAAAAGTACGATAGCAACGCCCCAACAACTCACAACCTTGACAAACAGTGGAAAAATCACCACTGCGGAAAAAAAAAAGAGGTAGGAATGGAGCTTAGCCGTGAAGATAAATTCACGGAGTTAATGTTAACAAGAATGTTAAGCCATTCGTTCTTCCTGGACGGGTAATAATCGCAGCGTAGTTACTGCCCAGTAGAAAATAGTGAAGGTCCTCTCCTCCCTCCCCCCAGGAAAAAAAATCAGTCTACAGCATCACTCCAATTGCGTAAATATTTATATTTACATCCGTAGTTGTTACACCGTTTAAGGCAAAGGTTTTTATCGCCTCTCCTCTGTTTTTGACGATATTCTTTATAAATAAAATTGAAAAAAAAATGCGTTCCACTCAACTTGCACAGCTCTACAATGATGAAACGACGTAGATGTAGATGGGGGTTGTATTGGGACGTTTCGCTACATGCTCAGTTCTGTGTAGAGCTTTATCGAGTTAATGACTTGATAAAGCTCTACACAGAGAAAAACGTTCTTCCAATTACAGTTTGTTGAGTACCTGTATTTTTGTCTTCATTACGGTAGGTAGTACACCACTGTAACCACTGCTGGTCATTACTGTAGGTAGTACACCACTGTAACCACTGCTGGTCATTACTGTAGGTAGTACACCACTGTAACCACTGCTGGTCATTACTGTAGGATGTACACCACTGTAACCACTGCTGGTCATTACTGTAGGTAGTACACCACTGTAACCACTGCTGGTCATTACTGTAGGTAGTACACCACTGTAACCACTGCTGGTCATTACTGTAGGTAGTACACCACTGTAACCACTGCTGGTCATTACTGTAGGTAGTACACCACTGTAACCACTGCTGGTCATTACTGTAGGTAGTACACCACTGTAACCACTGCTGGTCATTACTGTAGGTAGTACACCACTGTAACCACTGCTGGTCATTACTTTAGCTAGTACACCACTGTAACCACTGCTGGTTACTGCGGTACACCACTGTAACCACTACTACTGGTTACTGCGGTACACCACTGTAACCACTGCTGGGTACTGCGGTACACCACTGTAACCACTGCTGGGTACTGCGGTACACCACTGTAACCACTGCTGGGTACTGCGGTACACCACTGTAACCACTGCTGGGTACTGCGGTACACCACTGTAACCACTGCTGGTTACTGCGGTACACCACTGTAACCACTGCTGGTTACTGTGGTACACCACTGTAACCACTGCTGGGTACTGCGATACACCACTGTAACCACTGCTGGTTACTGTGGTACACCACTGTAACCACTGCTGGTTACTGCGGTACACCACTGTAACCACTGCTGGTTACTGTGGTACACCACTGTAACCACTGCTGGGTACTGCGATACACCACTGTAACCACTGCTGGGTACTGCGGTACACCACTGTAACCACTGCTGGTTACTGCGGTACACCACTGTAACCACTGCTGGTTACTGCGGTACACCACTGTAACTCTCTCTCCATAAGGTAAATAAACGCACACTGCTAAGGAAGGGAGGTCCCTTGATGCTGGCGAAGGGATCTTGATCACTGAACCTGCAGGTACCATCCCAATCCTAGGATTAACCCTTGTTACGTCTTACTTCCCAGGTGCCGTATGACCCCTACGGATTTATCGCTCCCCTTCAACACAGTAATATAATTGTGAAATGTTTCAGCCGAGGGTGATGAAGTCCACCAGAGGGCGTGCTGAGAAGCTATGAGTAATGGCTTAGCTCACACATGGATTAAAACCATCAATTCATCAATAACGACAAGGATCTGAATATAATGATAGTGATGAGAAGTGAACACAGCTAATCTCTCTCTCTCTCTCTCTCTCTCTCTCTCTCTCTCTTTCTCACACACACAGAATCCTCCCCAATCACCCTTCCTGTCCCCGTCCCTTCCGTCCTCCCTGACACTCACAAGCACTTTTCCCCTTCCTGAATCACCCCCTCCCTTCCCCACCTAAAAGTTATATCTGCCATTAGAAACTTGAACGCTAACAAACAACACAATTTACATATACACACATACTGCGCACACACACACTTCGTTTGTTTTCCTTCTGTCCTGTATTTTTAAATTCACACTCCTTTACCATTTACTTCCTTGTTTCCTATCTTTCCCCCTCCCTTGATTTGCTCCTCCCATCCCTTCCTCTGCCTCCACTCCCACCTCCCTTATATCATCATCTTCCTCCTCATCCCCCTCTTCATGATGTACATGTTTGTTCTCGCCTCCCTCTTCTCCTTCGGGTAATTAACCTTGCAGGTTAATTGCTTTAGAGCCCCCAGGAAGTTACTTAGTATTGAGGCTGCTGTGGAGGGGTATACCTGGAGGGGTTTCAGGGGTCTGTGACCAGGCCTCGTAACTCAAGATATTACCTCTCTTATCTCTCCAGGTCTCTTCTATCTTCCCAGTTCTCTGTTCTCTCTTCTATGTACCCCAGTTCTCTTCTCTCATCTCTCTCTCTCTCCGTTTCTCTTCTGTCTCTCCCAGATATGTTTACCTTACACGGCTACATGCAAAAGAATTATAACTTGGATAAACTACACACCTTTAACATGTTTCGCTAGCCATTGGCTTCTTCAGTGCAATGCATTGAAACAGTGGAAGACGAGGAGGAGTTTTGAGGGAATCAGTCCCTCAGCCTTGAGTCAACGTATTCAGTCCATGAATCATGATTAATGAGAGACTGAGGGACTGACTAAGTCAGACTCCTCATCTTCCACTGTTTCTCTGCACTGGACTGAAGAAGCCACTGGCTGGCGAAACGTTACCAGAATAAAGATACCCAAATGTCTCTCATTTATCAACTAGTCGGTTTTCTTAACCATCCATTCAAAGAATTATAACTTACTTAGAAGAATCACGGATATTGAAAAAGAGAATAAAACAAAATACCAAGAACAAGTATCAGGCTTCCCGGAGCAGCACTGCACAACAGCACTGCACAACAGCACTGCACAACAGCACTGCACAACAGCACTGCACAACAGCACTGCACACTTTTACAAGTCATTTAACCCTCAACATAAGTACCAACTGACGTATTATTTCAGTGTTTTGCGCTAGAGTCAGTGTAACTTTGTGACGATATTAATATTTACTGCCACTGCACGAGTTCCGGGTTTTAAAATGTATTATTTATATTGTGTATGGCTCCTATGGGTTTAACGTATACCCGTGACCATATATTACAAATATATATATATATATATATGTCGTGCCGATTAGGTAAAACTTGCTATTTTGGCTTAAATAGCAACGCTCACCTTGCCATATAAGACAAGTGAAAATTTGTGTATGCAATAATTTCGCCAAAATCATTCTGAACATAACGAAAAAAATATATTTCATTGTGTATGTTTATTATTAAATTAATGTTAACGTATGTAAAATATATTTAGTTGGGTTAGGCTAAATTAAATTGCGCTTGTTGTAATAAGGTTAGGTAGGTTTTCAAAGTTTCTCTTGGTACAAAATTATAAATTCTTACATTAACATAAATGAAAAAAATATATCTTTAAACGTATAAGAGAAAATTTTAGAAAGGACTTAATTTTAGATGAGTTCTTGCTAATTGACCAGTTTTACCTAATCGGCACGACATATATATATATATATATATATATATATATATATATATATATATATATATATATATATATATATATATATATATATATATATATATATATATATATATATATGAATTATGCTTTTAGAACTTAAATTGTGAATGTTTCATGAGAAATATTCTAAATACAGTGGTACCTCGGTATACGACCTTAATTAATTCCAGAAGGCTGTTCAACTGCCGATCTCTTCGAGTACCGAACGAATTTGTTCCCATAAGGACTAATGTAAAGTAGATTAATCCGTTTCAGACCCCCCAAAAATACACTTACAAAAGCACTTACAAAAATACACTTACATAATTGTTCGAGTTGGGAGGTGGTCGTATACCGAGGTATCACTGTATAATACCACGGTCACCATTCTTCCCTTCGTCCATTCGCCTTTTCCACTTTCACTCTCTGTCTGTCTCTCTCTCTCTCTCTCTCTCTCTGTGCTTCCCGAAAACGAAACCAGCAACCAAGAATGCCTTTTATGAATATTAATGACCTTTACCTTGAAAATTATCCCCATATCTATACATTATTTCATCATTTTTATATTCGGACACTTTCCACTTTCTTTTAATGATAAAAGGTGTGTTCCGAGCTGTGGGAGTGCCCCGTCTGCCTCCTCTGGCAGGGACATTACAGTGGTACCAAAAGAGAGTGCCTTTACCCACAATGCACGGCTAACATCTCTGTAATAAATAAATAAACGTGATCTTATTGCATATATATATATATATATATATATATATATATATATCGTTTGGTCTGTTATTTGACTTGTAGGCAGTTCTAATTTACGAAAAACCTTTGGCTATATATATGTATATTGTATATATATTGTATCTATTGTATATAAGGAAGCGTTGTGCCTCTAATCACCACTCTGGACGTACCAGGCGGTCAACAAAATTATGGAAATGCAATTTGCAGGGACGGGAGCGAAGGCCATAATCGCAAAGTGTCTCAGGTAGTGAGGAGGTACGGACGAGTCTGTAATAAACGGGAACTGAAATCACAGCAGGAGCCTTTCAAGCTTAATTCACTGTTAAGTGATGGCTTCAATATTTTCTTTTATGTACAGAGCTGGGTCGGCAACAGCGAACAGGTGGCGCCGGTGGATCGAGTCGACAGTGTTGCTTTGCTAATTTTTTTTTCGCGATATTGTGAAAAATAATGAGCATGAAAGAACGGTGATAGAATCCCCAATATGTTTTAATTTATTAGGTTTCAAATATGTCGTCGTAACAAGGGTTATTAAGGCTGCAAATTCTCCTCATCACTAATATTTTAGTCCCTAATATATACAATGAGAGATACACAAGTCTTGATGTATATATATACACTGAGGTATGCAACTCTCGGTGAAAATGTATACTGAGATATATCCACACACATACACACTGCTTAGCGTATGTATACTGTCCAGTCTTAGGGGTGAACGAAATAATGCTTACCATCCCTCTGTTGGTCGAGTGAAGACGTTAATACCTATTGTGGTGAGAGTTCCCTCATTCGAATTAAATATATATATATATATATATATATATATATATATAAAACCCTAATTTTTAAAGGGGTGGAGGGGTAAGCCAGCGAAAGGCCTCGGTCAGATGCCCAAAAAGCTCCAGCTGCGGGTCATCATATGACAAAGACCCGCGTCAGGAAACACTTGTGTTCTGTTTCCTGAAGAATCTTACGTAACGTAACCTCAGTCGAGGCCACAGCCTTTAATAACCTACAACACTCAATTATCACTTTATGAACAAGGAAGAGCTAAGGCCCTAAGGGTCACAAGTAGAAGAAAAGGCAAACAGCCACCGCTGATCCATGGAATAGCCCTTCACCAGCACCAAGGCACCTACCCCGACCCCTGAAGGTGGTGGTGTGAAGACCTTCCTAATTACCGCCTGTGTGTGAGTTCGCTCGTTAGGAGGACACTTAGGTAGGCTTGAGCATCTCAGGATGGCTGATTTCTCCAGCCTGTGATGTAATGGGGCAGGAGAGTCTAATGCCTCGTCGTTAATAGACACTGATTGCTTGACACTTAAATAATTACTGGCGAAAGTTATATAATTGGTAATTAGCACGTACTTATTACCCTCATTGTAGAGTAATGAAGATATGAAAGGGTTTGTTGATTAAGTTTAAAGCCTGTCTACTGCATGTCACCTTTACGATGCCATAATAATAATAATAATCTATTTATACACGTACATGTACAACGTATACAGACCTAGTTGACATCAGTGACATACTATATAAAACGTCCCTTGTTATGAAGAGCATTTCGGGCAAATTAGGTCAATTTTGACCCCAGGATGCTACCCACACCAGTTAACTGGCACCCATGTATCTATTTTACCGAACAGGGACTGCTGGTGTCTTAAGGAAACAAATCCTAATGTTCAACCTATATCGAGGATCGAACTACGGACCTCAATGTGTAAGCTGAGTGCCCTTGGAATGGAGCGATTAACCTAGTGTATGTTAATCGCAAATATACGGTTTAAAGTATACGCTAAGTGTTTATATACCACATTACGGTATATCCATTGATGTATATACACAGCTACACTCAATACATACATATATATATATATATATATATATATATATATATATATATATATATATATATATATATATATATATATATATATATATATTAAACTTTAAGTTATACCGTAAAATACTGAAGAAATTTTATAGCTATACTTAATGTGCTTTAATTTTCTGATTATTACTAATACTATGGTTTGTCGGTGTTGTAGATCAAGAGCCCTTTACCAGCATCACGACCCCTCTCTGGAAAGGTGGGAGAAGCAAGGTACTGGTGTAGAAGTACACCTTGTATCGCCACCTGCACCTTTAACCACAAGAGTTTGAAGGTGACTACACCAGAAATGCTCATGTTCCTCCTCTTTTTATTTAGTCACACAGAAACTGTGATAACCTATCTGTGTTTACTTAAGGTATTGGGGACTGGCAAAGAGCATACATAGCTTCTCTGTGTAACGATAAAAATGGACAAACGAGTGTAAGAATTATAAGGGATTAATACTGTTAATAATGTGGAGTACAGTATATGAAAGAATTATTGTTGAAAAAAATAAGGGTAAGAGAGAGAGGATATTAGAAAAATTAGAACTGCAGAGGAACAAGTATAATTTAGAAAGGGGATGGGATGTGTAGATCAAGTATTTACATTGAAGCATATAAGTGAACAATGCTTAGATGAGAGTAAGAAACTGTTTACCACTTTTAAGGATAAAGAAGATGACACAATAAGTTCTTTAGAGAGATTTCCCACATCTGCTTCGTTTTCGCAAACATCTGGAAAATTGTAGACTTTTTCTGACACATGTTTAGTAATCTTGTAGGTGTTATTGGCAGGTATTAAGTAAATTTATAGGATGGTTTGTGGCAAGTTTAGTCAATATATAGGCTGTTGTTTTTCTTTGCAAGTGTTTAGTGTTATTTTTTTATATAAAAGTCTATTGAATTTGTAGAAACTATTTTGTAAACACACACTGAACCTTCAACCTGACTTTTTAATTATTTTTAGTCAGTGGTTCTTTAACTAGTCAAAAATAATGCTCGATTGGTAGATTGCTTATGTAAGGTACGGATGTTCTGCTAAACAACTCTTAAAACTCATCAATAACATATTCAAAACTTGTCTGACCTATGGACGTCACTCACAAATTCAACAACTAAAAATACCACGTTGATATGTATTACTTTTGAGTGAGGTATGCTGCTCCCGGCGTCGATAGGTAGTCTCCATGACAGCTTGTGTTTATAACTAGGATCCCAGTATTAATTTGCCTTTCGCTGCATCATGTATTATTTATTCACGCTCCACAAGCACTCTTCACTGTACCAATTGTTTTATTTATGGGGTACAAGTTTTTTTTGGTATCCTGATGGTGTTCGCCTCCCCCACCCTTCTCTCTCTCTCTCTCTCTCTCTCTCTCTCTCTCTCTCTCTCTCTCTTTGCACCTATGCGTGTGTGCACGAGTCATAACACACGCCACTTACGATGCACAAAAAGAATGAGAGATGTTGAAGAGAACAGCTCGACAAACAGATTGACAGACATATTCAGCCCAACTCTGAAAAAACCCACTCACACCTGAAACAACCACACACAAACGCCGACAAACAGCCAAACACAACGCTCTCAATACACATAGAGGTACCGGGTGTAGACAGCGTCAAGACGAGTCTTGAGTCTTGGTTTTTTCCCAATACTTCCATTGGCTGATGACACTGCAGCCACCCCCACCAACACTGACAGCAGCTAATGGACCAACTGATGAACCAGAAATGCCTCCCCTACCCTCCCTCTTTTCTCTCTCTTTATATATATATATATATATATATATATATATATATATATATATATATATATATATATATATATATATATGTCGTGCCGATTAGGTAAAACTGGTCAATTAGCAAGAACTCATCTAAAATTAAGTCCTTTCAAAAAATTTCTCTTATACGTTTAAAGATATATTTTTTTTATTTATGTTAATGTCAAAATTTATAATTTTGTACCAAGAGAAACTTTGAAAACCTACCTAACCTTATTACAACAAGCGCAATTTAATTTAGCCTAACCCAACTAAATATAGTTTAGATACGTTAACAATAATTGAATAATAAACAAACACAATGAAATATATTTTTTTCGTTATGTTCAGAATGATTTTTGCGAAATTATTGCATACACAAATTTTCACTTGTCTTATATGGCAAGGTGAGCGTTGCTATTTAAGCCAAAATCGCAAGTTTTACCTAATCGGCACGACATATATATATATATATATATATATATATATATATATATATATATATATATATATATATATATATATATATATATATATAAAGCCCGTGTTACACTATTTTCAACAAGGAAAGTTTAAAGGTATGGAATGGCGAGAGGTTAAACCTGTGACGTGGTTTGTAAACTGTGACCTGGTCTAGCAGCTGTGACCTGATCTGGTAGCTGTGACCTGGTCTGGAAACTGTGACCTGGTCTGGAAGCTGTGACCTGATCTGGTAGCTGTGACCTGGTCTGGTAGCTGTGACCTGCCTGGAAACTATGACCTGGTCTGGAAGCTGTGACCTGGTCTGGAAGCTGTGACCTGGTCTGGTAGCTGTGACCTGGTCTGGTAGCTGTGACCTGGTCTGGAAGCTGTGACCTGGTCTGGTAGCTGTGACCTGGTCTGGAAGCTGTGACCTGGTCTGGTAGCTGTGACCTGGTCTGGAAGCTGTGACCTGGTCTGGAAGCTGTGACCTGGTCTGGAAGCTGTGACCTGGTCTGGTAGCTGTGACCTGGTCTGGAAGCTGTGACCTGGTCTGGTAGCTGTGACCTGGTCTGGAAGCTGTGACCTGGTCTGGAAGCTGTGACCTGGTCTGGTAGCTGTGACCTGGTCTGGAAGCTGTGACCTGGTCTGGTAGCTGTGACCTGGTCTGGTAGCTGTGACCTGGTCTGGAACCTGTGACCTGGTCTGATAGCTGTGACCTGGTCTGGTAGCTGTGACCTGGTCTGGTAGCTGTGACCTGGTCTGGTAGATGTGACCTGGTCTGGTAGCTGTGACCTGGTCTGGAAGCTGTGACCAGGCCTCGCTGAGATGCCAACGTGATAGTACTTAAAAAAATTAATTCAATTTTCTCGTATCCTTCGTTATCTTAAAAATTTAAATACAATGTGTCATAAGTTAACGAGGGAGGGGAAGGCTCTTCAAGCAAGGGAAGGGTCGCCCTGATGCCGGTGAAGGGCTCTTGATACAAGGAATTCACAGGTACTCTCCCCTTTTTCAATCAAACCAGATTGCCTGTCATTCCCCAGGCGTCACCCTCTACAACTGTGACGCTTCTCCGTGAACACAAGCGTACACACTAGCAACTAGCCAGGGCATCGCCGCTATTCACATATCTTGGCAAATAATGTTTCTTACTTTTGGGAGTCATTGTGAAGAATATTTTAGAACTTTATCCGTGTTATCTTTAAGGGAATACATACACAACCCGCATATATAAAAAGAGAGGAGCTTACGACGACGTTTCGGTCCGACTTGGACCATTTACAAAGTCACACTAACACGAAGGACAGGTGGAAGGGTGGCTACCCCACTTCCGTTGCTTATTCCAGTTTTGCTCTAACATATGTTATGTGTGTTTGCTGTGCCGGGCTGGTGGGTGTTTGTGTGTGCTGGGGCTGCAAGTATAGTTTGGAAACACGTAAGTTCGGTAAATATGCGGTCGTGTTTATACAGCGGCTAACACGACAACTTTGCCTTGGCTGCTTCCTTTATACATTTAGTTTTCACTACTTTTCTCCGCTGCATTTGTTTATTAAATGGACAACACCATCGCTGTCTCTCTTACACTTACACACACACACACACACACACACACACACACACACACACACACGTGTATACGGTGTATGTTCATCAAAGTGTTATAAACACAGGTTAACGAGAGATAGAAAACCACATAGATAAACAACACAGGAAGAATGGGTGTCTATATATTTCAACCTCCAACTTCTCTTCAACAGACCACCTTAGTTCCACATTACAATATTACATAAATAATTTTACATTTATATATATATATATATATATATATATATATATATATATATATATATATATATTAACACATCGGCAGGGTGGCCCGAAAAAGAAAAACTTTCATCATCATTCACTCCATCACTGTCTTGCCAGAGGAGTGCTTACACCACAGTTATAAAACTGCAACATTAACACCCCTCCTTCAGAGTGCCAGCACTGTACTTCCCATCTCCAGGACTCAAGTCCGGCCTGCCGGTTTCCCTGAATCCCTTCATAAATATTACCCTGCTCCCACTCCAACAGCACGTCAAGTATTAAAAACCATTTGTCTCCATTCACTCCTATCAAATACGCTCACGCATGCTTGCTGGAAGTCTAAGCCCCTCGCACACAAAACCTCCTTTACCCCCTCCCTCCAACCTTTCCTAGGCCGACCCCTACCCCGCCTTCCCTCCACTACAGATTTATACACTCTCGAAGTCATTCTACTTTGTTCCATCCTCTCCACATGTCCGAACCACCTCAACAACCCCTCCTCAGCCCTCTGGACAATATTCTTGGTAATCCCGCACCTCCTCCTAATTTCCAAACTCCGAATTCTCTGCATTATATTCACACCACACATTGACCTCAGACATGACATCTCCACTGCCTCCAGCCTTCTAATCATTGCAACATTCATCACCCATGCTTCACACCCATATAAGAGTGTTGGTATAACTATACTCTAATACATTCCCCTCTTTACTTCCATGGACAAAGTTCTTTGTCTCCACAGACTCCGAAGTGCTCCACTCACCCTTTTCCCCTCATCAATTCTATGATTTACCTCATCCTTCATAGACCTATCCGCTGACATGTCCACTCCCAAATATCTGAATACATTCACTTCCTCCATACTCTCTCCCTCCAATCTGATATCCAATCTTTCGTCACCTAATCTTTTTTGTTATCCTCATCACCTTACTCTTTCCTATATTCACTTTCAATTTCCTTCTTTTACATACCCTACCAAATTCATCCATCAACCTCTGCAACTTCTCTTCAGAATCCCCCAAAAGCACAGTGTCATCAGCAAAGAGCAACTGTGACAACTCCCACTTTGTGTTAGATTCTTTATCTTTTAACCCCACACCTCTTGCCAAAATCCGCGCATTCACTTCTCTTACAACCCCATCTATAAATATATTGAACAACCACGGTGACATCACACATCCTTGTCTAAGTCCTACTTTTACTGGGAAATAATCTCCCTCTCTCTTACACACTCTAACCTGAGCCTCACTATCCTCATAAAAACTCTGCACTGCTTTCAGTAACCTACCTCCTATTCTATACACCTGCAACATCTGCCGCATTGCCCCCCTATCCACCCTGTCATACGCCTTTTACAAATCCATAAATGCCACAAAAACCTCTTTACCCTTATCTAAATACTGTTCAGCTATATGTTTCACTGTAAACACTTAGTCTACACACCCCCTACCTTTCCTAAAACCTCCTTGTTCATCTGCTATCCTACTATCCGTCTTGATTTTAATTCTTTCAATAATAACTCTACCATACACTTTACCAGGTATGCTCCACAGACTTATTCCCCTATAATTTTTGCACTCTCTTTTGTCCCCTTTGTCTTTATACAAAGGAACTATGCATGCTCTCTGCCAATCCCTAGTTACCTTACCCTCTTCCATACATTTATTAAATAATAGCACCAACCACTCCAAAACTGTATCCCCACCTGCTTTTAACATTTCTATCTTTATCCCATCAATCCCAGCTGCCTTACCCCCTTTCATTCTACCCACTGCCTCACGAACTTCCCCCACACTCACAACTGGCTCTTCCACACTCCTACAAGATGTTATTCCTCCTTGCCCTACACACGAAATCACAGCTTCCCTGTCTTCATCAACATTTAACAACTCCTCAAAATATTCCCTCCATCTTCCCGATACGTCTAACTCTCAATTTAATAACTCTCCTCTCCTATTTTTAACTGTCAAATCCATATATATATATATATATATATATAGGATGGGGTCCACCTCTAGTGTCAATTGTAGGGACCCATTGCCTCTGGAGAAGTGGATAAAAAGACTTCAAGGAAGAATATTTAGATTTCTTTCTGAAGCCATTTGAATATTCCACTTCCCTACTACCCCATCTTTTTTTTTTATACAAACTTTATTTCAAGACAAAATACAAAATACAATGGGGAGTAAAACAACATAGATAACAACTCAGAGCTACATGTCAAATACTTCGTCCAACTCCCGGCAGTGGGCCCGTGCCCAGAATACTGCAGGCATTTCCCTCTGGATCGCAACACTGAGTCTCTGAAACAGGAAGCTGGTCGCCCTGTGGTCCTTGGTTTCTATGATGAGTTTTCCACCCAGCTCCTTGAGAAACTTTAGAGCACACTTGCCCCATGCTCCATGGGTCTCCGACCCTATTGGGATGAAGTTATAGCAAGAGGGAAGGTCTTCATATTTGCGGGTCTTCTGGGTCTCCCTGTGGCTGGCAGCTCCACCCTTCGGCTAAGGAGTGTGGCAGGTAGGTGTCTGCCAATGTGGCAGCACAGGTGTAGTCCCAAGCAATCTGCTTACCATCCTTCCAGGGTAGCATGGTGGCTCCATCAGGACGCTTTTGACTTCCATCAGACCTCTGCACTTGGGGTTCCCGTTGAGCTGGGCAACGGCTGTGGCGAGGCTTCTCTTTATGATGTCATTGACCTCCTCATGTCTAGCATACTTCCTTCTGATGTGTGACACACTAGACCATGAAGTCCGAATTGGTCAGCCGTCGCCCTGCCGCAAATACACCTATGTTCGGTGAGTATGGGGGCGGCTAGGCGAAGAGCAACACCAATCCGAATGGCCTGTGGGTCGAGTCGAGTCCCCAGAGAGGAATTGGGAACAGCAAGAAGGAAATCTCCTGAGTGTGGTGCCTTCACCGCTAGGAGACGAGCTTTGTCCTTTCCTGAAGCGTTGGTGAGCATTGTATATATATATATATATATATATATATATATATATATATATATATATATATATATATATATATATATATATATATATATATATATATATATATAAAGAGGATGACATGCCATGAGTTCACTGCTGAGTTAAATACTAAAGGGGGAAACAAAAGTTCATCGATGAGAAATAGGTCAGACTCCGTGGAGCATTTTTGTTTACAACTGCTGCTAGCTTTGACCAGTTGAACGAGCTGGCTCTGTGACTGGCTAGCACGCTCCACCGGCCAGCCAGCTCGCTCTGTGACTGGCTAGCACGCTCCACCGGCCAGCCAGCTCCCTCTGTGACTGGCTAGCACGCTCCACCGGCCAGCCAGCTCGCTCTGTGACTGGCTACCACGCTCCACCGGCCAGCCAGCTGGCTCTGTGACTGGCTACCACGCTCCACCGGCCAGCCAGCTGGCTCTGTGACTGGTTAGCACGCTCCACCGGCCAGCCAGCTGGCTCTGTGACTGGCTAGCACGCTCCACCGGCCAGCCAGCTCGCTCTGTGACTGGCTAGCACGCTCCACCGGCCAGCCAGCTCGCTCTGTGACTGGCTAGCACGCTCCACCGGCCAGCCAGCTCGCTCTGTGACTGGCTAGCACGCTCCACCGGCCAGCCAGCTGGTTCTGTGACTGGCTAGCACGCTCCACCGGCCAGCCAGCTCGCTCTGTGACTGACTAGCACGCTCCACCGGCCAGCCAGCTCGCTCTGTGACTGGCTAGCACGCTCCACCGGCCAGCCAGCTCGCTCTACGGCTCTACTACTCGTGATTTTGGCATTTTTTCTCCCCCGTCTCTCATCAGTTCAAGGAATGCTTCACCGGTGCTTGTTGTAAATATTGGAGTTGAGGAGAGTTGAGTGTGGAAGGCTTTGGTAAGTGTGTGTGTGTGTGTGTGTGTGTACTTTCGTCGTTTGCGCACGAATGAATTCGGGAAAGCCGTAGCAGCAAGGGTATTTACGCACGCCTTCCTACGCATTTCTTTGTGTCAGCTTTAAAGTTGGTTGTGGCATCGTCAAGCAGGGGAGATGAGCTTACCTAAGAGGCTTCCCAGCTTACCATGGCGCTCTCTCTCTATCTCTCTCTCTTTCTGTCTCGCTCTCGCCCTCTCACCCTCTCTCTCGCATAATTGATCAGCCTGGCGTGAGTTATAAATATCAGTTCAGTATATTGGTTGAGTCCACATTCCTGGTTCGTTATCGGTCCAGACTCAACAAAATATTACGTTTATCTAACTTTTTTTACCGGCTCTTGACATCGTCAAATTCGTCTAAAATTAATTCCATCTTCGTCTACTTCCCCATTTTGCACGTCACTATATACATGTCTGTTCTCTGCGTGTGTCGCCTGCCTGCATGTCTGTCTGCCTGTCTGACCCCCCAGAGAAAGGGTGCGCACACTTTCCCCTGAGTGACATCACTACCCTTGTTTGCCGAAACTGGCCCCAAAGCATAAAGGAAAACGGTAGTGACATCAAAGAGACGGACAAGAACTGCAAGTTCAGCAAGCATCCCATCCCCAGGTATTTGATCCCGGCCAAGTTGAGGGCGCCTTCCAAGAACAGGAGAGTGAGGAGACATTCTTGGCGTGGAGGAAGCAGAGAGGCGAAGGACAGAAGGAAGGAAGGGTGGGACTGTATAAGAGGAAGAGACGGAAGGAAGGAAGAAGGGACAGAAGGGAAAGGCTACAAATATGAGGGAAATATGGATAGAGGAGGGATAGGATAACTTGGTAAGTGGTTCTATCAACGAAGATCTTACATAAAGAAACGAAGAAAAGTATCACTCTGACATTTTACTAAAGAATATACAAAGCCATCAAAGAACATACATTCCCCAAAGAAAAAAAAAGATAAAAAAATGATCCCAAATGGATGAACAGGATACTAAACATCTCTTCAGAAAAGAAAATAACTTACAACCGCATCAAAAGAGGCGAGGGTAACCTTGTGGACCAACAGGTGAATAAGAAGAGATATAAAAAGGGGTTTCAGAACAGCTAAACGAGACAATGAAATTAAAGTTGCCAGGGAATCCAATGGAAATCCGTAAGGATTCTTTGAAGTGCACAGGACTAAGACCAGGTAAAACGTGAGCCAGCTTAAAACCAGACTAGAACAGCTTACCCAGAGAACAGAAAATGTGATCTCTTAATTTTAATAACTGTTTCCTGTCGATCTTCACATAAGAAACCACAATTGATATCAGAGCAATTAATAATTGTAGAGTTACAGAGAGGCTGAATAAAATATATTAATATCCCACTCACTAGGGTCCCTAGTGAGTGGGATATTACTTAATTTATGATCATATCCCTAGTCTAGGGATATGATCATCAAATAAACTGATAAAAGAAAAACAAGTCACCGAGCCCATAGGAAGTGTTTACTAGGATACAACAGCAGTGTACCGACACACTTCACTTTCACTCTCCGCTGTCGTCCAAATAGGAAGCACGTTTATTCTGAGCATATGAAGACAAGCAGCTGAGGCTTTTGAAAATTATCGGACCCATTCCGAGAATCTTGGAATGGGTTCTACGACTTTGGAGGTAGGGCACTTGCACATATCAATAGTTACTTCAATCTTGCCCTCGATGCCGTACGCCAGCGTTGAAAATTTGAAGCCGATAGGATGAGGCATTCTCGCGTTATGAACAAAATAAAATGAAGGGAAAAAAAGATAGGTGGGAGGGAATGGTTGGTTCTGAGAAGGACCTACCTTGTATGGGCCCGAAGGCCTGCTGCAGTGTTCCTCCATTCTTATGTTCTTAAATAAAATGAAAAAAATCAGGCAATCACTTAAAGGTTCCATTAGGGGAAGTAATCAAGTTTGATCCAAGGAAGAGTAGGGCAGTAGCAATTCCTTGGATCAAGATCACTTCACCACCATGAGGTGAAGAGGCTTTTATCCCGTAAGAGTTATACAAAACATGGAAGGTCAACGGGTTTGATCCGAATGAGAGAGTAGCCCCAATTCCTTGTATCAAGAGCCCTTCATCAGCATCAAGGCACTCCCTTGAACGTATGAAGGTGTTCATCAAGGGCAAGTAGCCACCTTGCTTAATAAAACATCATGTTCGAGAGTATCAACTTTCTTCAAGAAGCTGAAGGCTGGAATTATGATGTTAAAACCTTCGCTTCCTGTGAGAAACAAAAGTTGACTTCCCGGAGTCTGTTGTTCATAAAGATTACCTCTTAGTTTGTTACGTCCGCCTAAGGTGGGGATTAATAAACTGTCACTGTAAGAAGCTTAACACAGTAACATAATACAATCCTCCACAATCCACCATGCCACTAACATCAACAATATTATAATGCTTTAGGTAGAGCTTAAACTTTCAGTGTTTATACACTGAGAGATACACGTCTCTCAGTGCATATACACTAATTAACTCTGTATTGTGAGATGAACTTAGTTATTCACTGTGCAATCTTCAGTTCACCTTCATCTGTTTACGTAAATAAGGCGTCATTGTGACAGGAACCTGACTGGATGACAGTCTCTACCACCACGAGGACACATAAGTATTACAATCGACCGATTAACTAAAAAATCCTCCTTTCGATACTTGTATACCATCGAGGGGCTCGGGCGCAGCTGATGCCACCACGCTGAAAAGGGTTTCGATCCCACTACACTCCTTGTTTACCTTCAATTCGTTGCGTTCACAAAAGTGTGAGAGACACAGTTTGCCTTTGATGTAATATCAAAGATGTGGTGTTAACAGGCCAGTGTTCGTTTTTCTTTACAACACTGACCGTTTCTCACCAGATCCCAAAGAAGGAAACACATTCATCGTCACTCACTCAGTAGCTTTGTGAGCGATAATAATAATCTTTATTTCTACAAGTACATGTACAACGTATACATGCCTAGCTGACATCAATGATATACAAATTAGGCCAATTTTGTCTCCAGGATGTGACCCACACCAGTCCACTAACACCCAGGTACCCATTTTGCTGATAAGTGAGCATGGAGAGCAGGTGTCTAAAGGAAACATAGTCTAATGCTTCCACTCGTACCGAGGATAGAACCACAGACCTCAAAGAGTGAGCTGAGTGCGCTACCAATCGAGCTACGGGAAATATATCCCCGTATTCCATGCATGCAAAATTAACAATGGAGGGTGGCCTTAAAATTTCAATGCAGTAAAGTATAAAATATGTACACGTGTATGTATGTATGTCAGTTCGTACGACTTTCTGTAAGTATGTGCACCTTCATATGTATATATATGCGTGTGTATGTATGTGTGCGTAAGTATGCATGAGTATTTGTGTATTTACAGAAGTAATATTTTTTTATGTGTGCGTGTCCAGATGTCTACTTATACATATGTATACGAGTGTATATGTAAGTGTCAATATGTATATATATATATATATATATATTATAAAAAATATTTTTAAAATAAAAGATATAATTTGAGATTTATATTTTCTTATATATATATTTTATGTAGGTTATCTTTTTATTATTGAATTTAAATCTATATAAGCCCTGTCTCCCACCAAAGGCAGAAGGTTGAACCTCAACAAAAAATAAAAATAAAATATATAATATATATTATATATTATATATATTATCATATATATATATAATATATTTACAGAGGCGTCTCAAGGATGACCAAGAAAGAAATCCCCAAGAAATACTTCATCATCATTCAACCTTCACCTCCTCTTAACATAGATCACTGTCTTTCAGGAGCTTCAAGTCGACAGCTGAGAATAAGTCCTCCCAGCTGTCTATCCCGAGACCCTCCTTTAAAGTGTAGGATTATTCCCATTTCAGGATTCAAGTCCAACTAAATCAATTAATGTTCCATGATCCTTACAAAGTATCCTGCACCAGAACCATTCGTCTCCATTCACTCCTATCTAACACGCTCACACATGCTTGCTGAAAGTTCAAGCCCCTCGCCCACAAAACCTCCTTTACCCCCTCCTCCAACCTTTCTAGGACGACCCCTACCCCGCCTTCCTTCCCTACAGATTTATATGCTCTCCAAGTCATTCTACTTTGATCCATTCTCTCTAGGAGACCAAACCACCTCAACAACCCCTCTTCAGCCCTCTGACAAATACTTTTAGTAACTCCACACCTCCTCCTAATTTCCACATTCCGAATTTTCTGCATAATATTTACACCACACATTGCCCTTAGACAGGACATCTCCACTGCCTCCAGCCGCCTCCTCGCTGCAGCATTTGCAACCCATGCTTCACACCCATATAAGAGTGTTGGTACCACTATACTTTCGTACATTCCCTTCTTTGCCTCCATGGATAACGTTTTTTGTCTCCACAGATACCTCAATGCACCATTCACCTTTTTTCCTTCATCAATTCTATAGTTAACCTCATTCTTCATAAACCCATCCGCTGACACGTCAACTCCCAAATATCTAAAACATTTACTTCTTCCATAATCCTCTCTCCAATGTGATATCCATTTTTTCTTTATTTAAATCGTTTGATACCCTCATCACCTTACTCTTATCTATGTTCACTTTCAACTTTCTACCTTTACACACCCTCCCAAACTCGTCCACTAACCTTTGTAACTTTTCTTTAGAATCTCCCCACAAGCACAGTATCATCAGCAAAAAGTAACTGTGTCAACTCCCATTTTGCATTTAAATCCCCATAATTTAATCCCACCCCTCTCCCCAACACCCTAGCATTTACTTCTTTTACAACCCCATCTATAAATATATTAAACAACCATGGTGACATTACACATCCCTGTCTAAGACCTACTTTTACCGGGAAGTAATCTCCCTCTCTCCTACACACCCTAACCTGAGCCTCACTATCCTCATAAAAACTCTTTACAGCCTTCAGTAACTTACTACCTATTCCATATATATATATATATATATATATATATATATATATATATATATATATATATATATATATATATATATATACACCAACACTATCACCACAATCCTCAAAACCATCACCACCACTACTAACATTATATGTATATATGCGAATCTATAACCCATGCAAACATTAAAGTCAATGGAAATCAAATTCGGGTATTTTTCTATATAAAATTGAAGAGAAAGCACCTGCACGTGTCAGTTGCTCTATGAGCCTTCATCTAGCAATAGTTAACTAGGGTTTAAAATGTGGAACCAATTGGATAAAGCGTACTGAAGTTATAACCACAAACCTTCGATCTAACTGCAGGTAACAGACGGACGGCTCTTGCATCATGCCGTGCAGTACTTAAGGGCTCTTTCTCTCAAGTTGGAAAATTAAAAAAAAAACGCGAGGTTTTCAACATTTTTTTATTATTTTCTAATTGCAACCGTATTAGTTTGATTTTTTTTTTTTTACAAATCCAACTATTTCAATTTTTTTTAAATATATTTGCCCAAACACAAACTAAATTGAACGGGTGCTATCCTGGCCATAAGATGCATCAGCCATTAAATACTAAAGCCATTTAGAAGTAAACTTATATTTTAATCGTGAAGGTCAAACGGGTATTACAATTTCACACTATTTTACACATAAAATGGTCAAATGTGCACTTTGCACACTCGAATTTCACTCTCTGCCGTCATCGACTCTGACGCCACACCACTAAGGGTTTTCGAAGCTATCAGAGCCATTCCAGGATGCTGGGGTTGAGTTCAATAGCTCTGATCATAGCGCACCTGAACATACCAAGTGTTCCTGGAATCTCGTTCTCGTTATCCTACAAGAAGAGTTGAAAATCCGCTCAGATGAAGGGGTTCTCTAGTTATAAGCGGAAGAAAATTGAAATATTGCAGGAAGAAGAAAAAAATGGCAACTAATTAAAGGTCCCCCTTCAAACCTAATAATCCTGCAAACTACGACATTTTCACCCATCCTAATATGTTCTAATGCTCTTACAATATTTTATACTCCAAATTTATGGTTATTAAACCAACAAGAAGAAATTCGGTTATTGCTAACATTGTCTGTCTGCAATAACGCTGAATATTGTGTGTATTTGTGTATATATGTTTTGTGTACAGGCATTGTATGTTTGTACGGGTACCTGTCTTTATGGAAAATTAATGAGATTGAAGAATTATAATTGTGACAGGTGGAAAGACCAAGGCATCTTTATATCCTGTCAGATACACAAATAACACCACACATAGGAGACTGAAACTCCTGACGATGTTTCGGTCCGTCTAAGACCATTAACCAGCCACCTACCAAAATCATCCATCGAAGATTTCTATTTCTAAACGAACCATGAGACAAATGCTTCAAGTAAATAAATTTTGTATAAGAATGTATTCAGCCTAATATTAAATTCAAGCAAATATGCTCTATTTATCAATCCATTTGCTTTCCCTGTTTCTAAGAAAGGCAATACTAGTTAGGTACTCAGGAAGACAATCAGGCTATATATAGTCTTCTACAAGACAATTTTGTTAACTTTTCTAACACTAATAAGGATTTACGTAATATTAATAAGGAAGTTTGAAAACATGGTCCAGAGTACAGCTGTTGAACTGCCAGTGGTATACTAGGCTGCAGATTATGTCTTCCTAGCACTAACAGAGCACAGCTGTTGAACTGCCAGTGGTATACTAGGCTGCAGATTATGTCTTCCTAGCACTAACAGAGTACAGCTGTTGAACTGCCAGTGGTATACTAGGCTGCAGATTATGTCTTCCTAGCACTAAGGAGTTAGACTGTGAAGTGAGGTATTCCATATTAATGTTACATAAATTGACACAATTTTTAAAGAGGTGGGGGGTAAGGCAGCGGAAGGTCTCGCGGTCAGATGACCAAAAGCTCCAGCTGCTGGTCACCATATGACCAAGACCCGCGTCAGGAAACACTTGTAATGTTCCCTGACAAACCTTACCTAATCTAACCAATTATATAAATTGATGGCGTTAATCAAGGCACACTTGTATTCATTCTGTATGACCCTAATGGGTTTAGCGCTTCTTTTTTAATTATAATAATAATAACTTGTATTCATAATAATCACCTCACCGACGATCATCTGCATTGACCATTATCATAACCTGCATATGACGTACCCTGACGACCACCACTTGCCCTGGTCATCAATACTGCCTGCACGTACCACGTACGGACGGCGCCTGAGAGGAACACTCAAGCCATGATTCGCAGTATTTCACACTTCAAATTCTCTTACTGCTGCCATTTCTCAGACCGCACGGAATTTTATGAAGAAAGCGCTGCTCGCCTTGGAGTCAATCTCCCATTTTTATGATGTTATTCTCTCTCTCTCTCTCTCTCTCTCTCTCTCTGTCTCTCTCTCTCTCTCTTGTTCTCCATTCATCAGTTAACTTTTGTAAATCATAAAACTTGCTACGTGATTATAAGTGGAAAACGAAAGAGCAATTGTATTAAATATTTAACGTTAGATTATTTCTTATTCATTTTGAGTAAAGTAACAGACTTGTACAGCGAGCAACGTTCAAATAAACAGATGTTCTAGATATAAACAAGACCCTGTAAAACGAAGTCAACAACTGGAAAACAGGATACGTAGAAAATGTGAGTGTGTAAGGTTTAAAGCATAGTATCCACTCCCTGTGGACCATTAAATCCCCAAAATACACCGAGCGATACACACCTCTCGATGTATATACAATGAGACACACCCCTTTCACTGCGAGATACATATCAGTGTGTATACATAGAGAAATATCCACCTCTACATTATTATTTTTTTACCATCTACTTCTTGGTTCGCCGGTACTCTCCCGGCCCGGGCCTTTTCCAAATGGTGGTCCGGCCTTGGCTCCCTTTCTCGGGAGTATCTCAGACGAATGTCTGCCATGGGAGGAGGTAAAAGTACCTCCTCATCCTTGGGACCAACTGTCCCCAGGACTAGCCACATTCCCCGCCCTCACGGGGCTCGTAGGGAGAAGCTAGGCCTCTCTGGTCTGCCATCTTCCCCGCCCCAGGGAAGCTAACGGGAATGGCAGTCTTGTGAGCTGCAGGTGGTAGCAAGCTCTGGCTCAGGCACCTACCCTGCCCTAGAAGGGCTAGGCATGGAATAATAATAATAATAATAATAATAATAATAATAATAATAATAATAATAATAATAATAATAATAATTTCTAAAACGCGGAAATGATAAAAAAAAATTTAAAAAAGTTCATAGAATGCTCAGTATCTTGTTGGTTGAGGTGCACAAGTTAGGAAATCAACATCTTAGGTTACACTTCTATGCAGTGATCCTTTATAATTATTGTGGTTTTTTTGTTAAATGTGTTTAAAGTGTATCAACTACTCAAACATTAAGGCTGCATGCCACCTTTTCACCTAAATTAGGGATTAAAGTAAACTCAGTGTACAATGAAAGACATATACCTTTCGATTTAAATATAGTTTTTTGACCATATTTTACCACTAGGTTTAATAACCTGTAGTTTGTGAGAGCGATTTAGCTCTATCTACGATCACAATTTCGAAGACTGTTGACAATGCTGTTGTACTATCTTGGTTTAGTGCTTTTTGTTTTTAGTTTAATAATAAGAATAATGTGAGTAATGCATCATGACTCACGAAATCGTAATGACACGAATGCAAACACACCATACCACGGGCGGGGATAGAACCCGCGATCAGTCATAAAACTCCAGACTGATCGTGGTATGGTAAGTAATGCATCAGCTTGTTCGTCTGCAGAATACAGCGAGCAGAAGATAGGCGAGGATCCCATCCTTGAGGTACTTCACTTGTTGTTATACACAGCCACTGCCATTTTCTCCTCCACCCGATATCCGTTCTCTAGTACTTTCGTGATTTTTTCCTTCATTCTTCCTTTCCTCCCTATATCTTTCCATCCTTTCCACCACTTCTCGTCCCTCAATCATTCCCATCCTCCCTCCATCCTTTCCTTTCTCCCTTTTTCCATCCCTTTATGTTTTCCTTCCCGCTTTCCTTGGCTACACCAACCTCCCGACCGTACCACTGGTTCAGACGTCCTACTGGTCACTCACAACCGTCAAAATTAAAGGCTCTCCATCCCATCCTGCCTAGAGACCACCTCTCTAATGAATGAGTAATTATCTATTTTCCTTGTTTAAGGGAAGTGAGCTCGAAAAAGCTCAAAGAGCTCACGGCCTAATGGAAAGCTTTTTACCTCGCATTTCCCTGTGTATGTATAATATAAATAATATATATATATATATATATATATATATATATATATATATATATATTTGTTTACGATTGTTTATATATATAAACAATCGTAAACAAGATATTTAAAAAAGCAACTCCGTCACATGGAATGTATACATGAGTTCGCTTATTGGAAAATTCTTGCATAATGTCCGCGAGAAAACAAATACGTGTTCTGCATCAACTTCGGAGGTGATAAAAAAAAATCACAGTAAGATGAGACGCCTCAAAATATGGATGGGGGGGGAATGAAAAAAACAAGGAGGGAGTAGTATTTGTTTCTGTTGTAGGGTGACGTTGTTAATGTTCTCGGCTGGTCCCTCTAGAATTCTTCAACATTCTCCAAATTCGTCCTTCTTACATTCTGCTCCCAGCTGGTCCAAATGACATTCTCTCAGATGGTCCAGCTAACCTTCTCCCAGCTGGTCTTGTTAGCATTCTCCTAGTTTGTGACCTGTCAGTCCTGGCTCAGGTACACATGTGACCTGCTAACATTCTCCCAGCTGGTCTTGCTAACATTCTCTCAGATGGTCTTGCTAACATTCTCCTAGATGGTCTTGCTAACACTCTCCCAGCTGGTCTTATTAACACTCTCCCAGCGGGTCTTACTAGCATTGTCCCAGCTGGTCTTTCTAACACTCTCCCAGCTGGTCTTGCTAACACTCTCCCAGCTGGTCTTGCTAACACTCTCCCAGCTGGTCTTGCTAACATTAGCGCCACCATAAAGCGATTAGAATCGTGACGTCATCTTTGTTTACACACAGGATCCCGCGCGGGAGTTGCTTTTGGCGGGTAAATTCTGACCTGAGAATTTTTTGGCGGGTAAACTTGGCAGCCTGTTGTTACCGTCTGCTCAAAACACCTCACATATTTATTTTATTATAAATTAATCGCGATCCATTTCTTTATGAGCCAAAAATGTTCGTCTAAAAATATACATCGTTCCGACATTTGAAAATGTGAGATTTTCTGTTTACACTATTGAAAAATGTATACGCTGATACTCATTTCTGTAAACAAGTGGGATATGTGCAAAACACGTGTACTCACATACATAATAATAATAATTCAGGTAATTCTCATTAAATATACAGTAAGAGATGTATCTCACTGAAGGTTTGGGAATAGGGGACAGAGGAGCTGGGAGTTGGGGAAGAAAAATTTCCAGCATGAGATAATGACTGAATGCGCAATGAAGGAAATATAGAGTAAATCTTCCCACTTTATATCTCCCTTCCTCTCTCTCTCTCTCTTCCCCTCCTTCCTCTCACCACCCCCACTCGTCACCTGAAAGAATCCAGATGTTCCCTAATTGTCAGGAAATTTGGCGCTACCTTGAGGGACTGCTCTCTCCCTCCCTCTCCACCCTTCTCCCTCTCCCTCACCCGTATCTCCCCACCCCTCTCCCTCTCCCCACCTCTCTCTCCCTCTCTCTCTTATTTAATAAAAACTTAAAATACGTAGTTTATGATTTTGTAGTTTTACCGGCATGGGAAAATTAAATGGTTTGTTAACCGCATCATACAATATAAAACACATTAAACAATATGAAACCCTCAGAAAGAGAGACACAATTGGGCTGGTTATCAGACACAATACCTGCTACACAATACTGCTACACAATACCTGCTACACAATACTGCTACACATTCCCTGTAACTATAATATACGGTCATGTTAACTACTGTATAATATACTGTCTTACGAACTACAATATAGCGTCTCGTGAATTATACTATCTCGTGAACTATAATATACTATCTCGTGAACTATAATATACTATCTCGTGAACTATAATATACTATCTCGTGAACTATAATATACTATCTCGTGAACTATAGTTTACTATGTTGTAAACCTGGAACAATAATAATGTCCTCGGGCAATAAAAACAACATTAAATACGCAACTTAACTGACATGTCAAAGTTTGGCAGGAATCTGACACTGAACTTCCTTAAGGAGTCAATTCAGCTTCAGTAAGACTTCAGTAGTTATGCACCTTGTCTTCTTATTAGGTAGGTTCCCTCCTTACGGTCTAGTTTTGTCACCACCGCTGTTTCTCTCAGTCCATTTCCTCACTCATTTGAATGAGGAGGATGAATTAGACACGTGTGAAACATCTGGGTATCTTTATTTTGTAGACGTTTCGTCATCCTTTGGCTTCATCAATCCAAGACACATGAAATCGTAATACGAAGATTGCAAACTGATCACGAAACGAGTGGTGTGAGTGTTGCATCATCCTGTGGTGTGAGTGTTGCATCAACCTGGGGTGTGAGTGTTGCATCATCCTGTGGTGTGAGTGTTGTATCATCATGTGGTGTGAGTGTTGCATCAACCTGGGGTGTGAGTGTTGCATCAACCTGGGGTGTGAGTGTTGCATCATCCTGTGGTATGAGTGTTGCATCATCATGTGGTGTGAGTGTTGCATCAACCTGGGGTGTGAGTGTTGCATCATCCTGGGGTGTGAGTGTTGTATCATCCTGGGGTGTGAGTGTTGCATCATCCTGGGGTGTGAGTGTTGCATCAACCTGGGGTGTGAGTGTTGCATCATCCTGGGGTGTGAGTGTTGCATCAACCTGGAGTGTGAGTGTTGCATCATCCTGGGGTGTGAGTGTTGCATCATCCTGGGGTGTGAGTGTTGCGTCATCATGGGGTGTGACTGTTGCATCATCCTGGGGTGTGAGTGTTGCATCATCCTGGGGTGTGAGTGTTGCATCATCCTGGGGTGTGAGTGTTGCATCATCCTGGGGTGTGAGTGTTGCATCATCTTGGGTTGTGTGTTGCATCATCCTGGGGTGTGAGTGTTGCATCATCCTGGGGTGTGAGTGTTGCATCATCCTGGGGTGTGAGTGTTGCATAATCTTGGGGTGTGAGTGTTGCATCATCCTGGGGTGTGAGTGTTGCATCATCTTGGGGTGTGAGTGTTGCATCATTCTGGGGTGTGAGTGTTGCATCATCCTGGGGTGTGAGTGTTGCATCATCTTGGGGTGTGAGTGTTGCATCATCCTGGGGTGTGAGTGTTGCATCATCCTGGGGTGTGAGTGTTGCATCATCCTGGGGTGTGAGTGTTGCATCATCCTGGGGTGTGAGTGTTGCATCATCCTGGGGTGTGAGTGTTGCATCATCTTGGGGTGTGAGTGTTGCATCATCCTGGGGTGTGAGTGTTGCATCATCCTGGGGTGTGAGTGTTGCATCATCCTGGGGTGTGAGTGTTGCATCATCCTGGGGTGTGAGTGTTGCATCATCCTGGGGTGTGAGTGTTGCATCATCCTGGGGTGTGAGTGTTGCATCATCCTGGGGTGTGAGTGTTGCATCATCCTGCGGTGTGAGTGTTGCATCATCCTGGGGTGTGAGTGTTGCATCATCTTGGTGCACCATGCGTTTTTGACATTCTTTTTCCGTTTCTTTTGTGCACACTCACGCGGAAATGAGAAGCGTTCCCCTTCCCAGCCAGCGTTGGGGGGAAGGGGGAGGGAAGAAGGGAGGCAACAAGGCTGGACTCTGGCACCCTCCGTATTCCTGGGCGACACACACACACACCTACCCCGCGAACAATCTTCGACATTTTTTTGACAGGCGTCTAAGGGACAATGTACGAGACGGCAAGTGATTCCTCCTTTTTTTTCCCCTTCCCATCCCCTACCCCACCCCTTCCCTGCCAACACCACAACTACACTCCCCCAAACCTTCGCATTATGTTGGAATATTTTTAACAGGAGAAGAAAAAAAAATATGTCTCTGGGATTTTCTCTGGAGTTTTTTCAAGGGGGATTTTCTTCAGGGGGTTTTCTCTGGGGTTCACTGTGGGTTTTTTTCTCCGGGAATTTCCTCTGGGGTCATTCTAGGGGATTTTCTCTAGGGGTTTTCTTTTTTTGTAGGTTTTCTCTGGAGTTTTCTCAGGAAGTTCCTTTAGGGTTTTCTCCGGGGTTTTCTCTGGAAGCTTGGTATTTTCTCTAGGGTCTTCTCTGGGGGTTTCTTTATTTTCTCTAGGGTCTTCTCTGTGATTTTCTTTGTTATTTTCTTTAGGGTCTTCTTTATTTTCTCTAGGGTCTTCTCTGTGGTTTTCTTTGTTATTTTCTCTAGGGTCTTCTCTGTTTTCTTTCTGTTTTTTTCCTGTGGTTTCCTTTAGGGTTTCTCGCATATATCATAAAAAACGAACATAACTTTACACAGTTCGTGCATTTCTGCCCGAGCTAAAGTCAGAAAAAAATAATATGCTTGGTTAATTTTTCGTCGATCACTATGCCCAGCCCTTCTAGGGCAGGGTAGGTGCCAAGGCTGGAGCTTGCTACCATCTGCAGCTCGTAAGCCTGCCCTTCCCGTTAGGGAAGGTGGCAGACCAGAGAGGCCTAGCGTCTATCTACCTCCATGCCTCGTGCTGGTGGGGAATGTGGCTAGGCCTGGGGCCAGTTGGTCCCGCCGATGAGGGGTACCCCCTCCCATGGGAGACATAGGTCTCTGATACTCCCACGCCAGGGAGCCGGAGCCGGGTCGCCATCTGGTAAAGACCCGGGCCGAGAGAATTCCCGGTGAATCAACACCACCACCTTGGTTAATTTAGCTTTAGGGACATTACTTTACATTTATGTATTATTAAGGAACATTATCGACATAAAAATAAAAAGCGAGGCCTACGTCTGGCAGCCCGAGACGTACGGTCATACCTCAGGGCGTTCGCTTTCTCCCGAAAGCCCAAAAAATATAAAATCTGGTTAGAGACATATAAAATAAAAACGCACTGAGGAGAAGAGCCTTATGGCGACGTTTCGCTCAGTCCTGGTCCATCATCAGTTACAATTGGTTTTGGGGGGAATTTTTCCAGCCATGATATTGTGACTTTTTTTCTTTTTAGTGACCGTTTAATACAGTGTCCGGAAACACACATTACAGCAAATACAAATTAATTACAATTGTATAATGTATATTGTACTTTATACAAATAAATATTATTATAATTATTATTATCACAGACTAAAATATGCTAACTTGACGACGTTAGAGAGAAAAGATCAGGGTAGACATGAACACAGCGTAAAAGATACTTAAAGGACTTAATTTTTTCAAACAGAAACGGACTGAAAGGCGTGGTTAGAGAACAAGAAGGCATAAAGGGTAGTTAAATAGCGAAAATAAGTTAAAAGATGTTAGGAAGTACTTCTTCAGCTTTATGACTGCCAGCAAGTGGAATGATAATAGAATGGTAGAAGCAAGCACTATACACGTTCCTCAAAACAGTTCCTAATCAGCCGAATTGTTGTGCATATGTTGGATGCGGGTGGCGGACACTAACAGCTTAATCGATCAGGCCAGCAACCAGGAGGCCTGGTCGGGGATCGGGCAGCGGGGGTGCTGACCTCCGCAAGCGACTCCAGGAAAACTCCAGGTACGACATGACCCATGAAGGTTAGGTTAGGTAAGGTTTGTTAGGAAACAGGACAAGTGTTTCCAGATGATGACCCGCAGCTGGAGCTTTTGGTCATCTGACAGAGGCCTTCCGCTGGCTGACCGGTCCACCCCTTTAAAAATTATGGTGGAAGTAGGGCAGTTATGAGGTGAGGAATCTGGAGCCGAGACACGACCCCTTCCCCCTCTCTTTCTCTCTCTCTCCCTCACTGTCGGTTATACGCAGGCAGGGATAGGATATGAATCATTAATTACACACTGCTAATCATATACACAAACGCGCACACCTTCGCACAAAAAAACACCCTCTCAAGAAAAACATACCAAAATATCTCATTTTGTAATTGTTTATCGGGTTGCTTTGAGCCTGTTTATGAAATATGTAAACAAGAGTTATGTTTGGAGCGTCGGCAACTAGCCAGCGTAGCGGATGGTACAACGGACCCAGCCGGTACTCATCCAGGGTCGTACGTTTTCTTTTTCTTTCCCCTCGTTCCTCGAGCGTCAGGAGGCTGGCGATCTGGTAAGAAGTTCCATTTGATCGTATTTGTGTATCTGTCTTTATACCTCCGGCTGTCTTGACAAGTTCCTCAAATCAGTTCCTGCCCGGCCGGGTTGTGGCTGGTATGCTGGACTGCGTGCGGCCACCACTCGCAATATGCTGGACTGCGTGCGGCCACCACTCGCAATATGGTTTTAATCATGAACTGATCCACCAGGTCTCGTTTGGCACCAAGCCGCGAGGGCACTGACCCCCAAAACGTCCTTCAGAGGATTTTTTTCTCTGGGGCATTAAATACAATGTGCAGGTTATCAGGCCATAGTAATAATAATATAATTATTATTACTAATTATTAATTATTATCCTCTTTATTATTATTAGCAATCGTCCATACGTCTTCACTAATCTCATTATCAATAAATATTTTTGCAACCAGTGAAAGCTTTAATCTAATGTTACTTTAAGGCCGAAGTGTTGTTGTGGGATGAGTGACGGTACTAACATCAGCTAGCTCATTATTAACACTAGTAATGGTGCTAGACGTGGCTCAAACCCTCGGCTTCATTGTCTTAGTAAGCAGCTTCGTCTGGACCAAAGCACAGTCAGCTGTTTTGGAGCATACGATCGATCCCCGCTCCACCACTGGTTAAATAAATGAAGTTATGCCAAAATTTTCATGTGTCATTTACACGAGGAATTAACAGGTGCTACTATAAGTGAAGAATTTAGTGAAGACGAGACTCCACGTGCACGCATGCCTTTGCTTCTGTGAATAGTTTTTTTTTTTACAAAAAGTTAGTTACCAACTTACCAATTACTTCCAGCACCACTATAGACACTCCCAGCACCACTATAACACCTAGTAATACCAAAAACACTTAGCACCACTATAAACACCCTTAGTACCACATAAACACCCCTAGCACCACATAAACACCCCTAGCACCACATAAACACCCCTAGCACCTCCATAAACACCCCTAGCACCTCCATAAACACCCCTAGCACCTCCATAAACATCCCTAGCACCACCATAAACCTCACATAACCCCTCACCCTGGCCAGCCTACAGACCAACCAACCACCTGGGTAGCAGCCAATCAAAACTGATCTCGTCAACGCAGCCACACCCCAACAGACCAACCAACCACTTCCAACAAACCACTCGGTAGCAGCCAATCAGAAGAGTCCTCCTCAACGCAGCTATATTCCTGCTCAATTTTCCTCTTCTGCCAATAAGGACGAAAGTTTCGGGGGCAAACCCAACTCAAATGAAGAAGGGAACAAGACCGTGCCAAGTGCGGGAGATAGTTAGGACTAGGTGATTGCCTGGAGCTTGGAGGAAGAGGAAAGAAAAAAGAGGGCAAGCGGTTGGTATAAATAGAACTTAGAGTGCAAAGGTTAAAGGAGTGACTTAGTAAATATGATGCTGGCGTGTCTGCTCAGTTGAATCTGTCTCTATGTTTCCTTCTATATTTCAGCTTCATCTCTCTCCATATACTTCTGTCTCAGCTTCCCTTACTATCTCTCTCTCTCTCTCTCTCTCTCTCTCTCTCTCTCTCTCTCTCTCTCTCTCTCTCTCGCAGCTCAACATAACAATTGACCTTCGTTGAACAGTGATTTATATTTTATGATGTGTTACCAAAACCTTAAATTAGCTCCTCCGTTAAAACTACTAAATGATAAATTATGAGAGAGAGAGAGAGAGAGAAGAAGAGAGAAGAGAAGAAGAGAGAGAAGAAGAGAGAAGAAGAGACAGACAGAGAGACAGAGAGACAGACAGATAAAGAGGGAATTTTAAACTTCAAAACTAAGTTACTTTAATGAACTATCAGGTCTTCCGCATTCGTACGATCGCCCGTTTATCTGTTCCAGCTTCCCAGCCACTCCCCATCCCTCCCATGATCCTTCCCACCTCCCATCCCTCCCATGATCCTTCCCACCTCCCATCCCTCCCATGATCCTTCCCACCTCCCATCCCTCCCATGATCCTTCCCACCTCCCATGATCCTTCCCACCTCCCATCCCTCCCATGATCCTTCCCACCTCCCATGATCCTTCCCACCTCCCATCCCACCTACACACTTGAAGGAATAGCACAGCGTGTGATAGTGTCTCATTAAGTGACCTGTAATGAGAGGAGGAGGAAGCAGAGGAGGAGGACGAAGTGGAGAATAGGAAGAGAAATAGCGGTGGGACCCTTATAAAGTACTTCCTTCACCCCCCCTTCCTTTTCAGTCCTCCTTCTCTGTCACCTGCAGCGCCAGGTTACAAGTTTAGTTGCAATCGACCGTGAATCGTGACAAGTTTTGTCTCTCAGGGCAGAGAGAGAGAGAGAGAGAGAGAGAGAGAGAGAGAGGCAGGAGGTGGTGATGGAGTGCCTAGCTGAATAAAAAGAATCTGAAATGAGATTTAAATGGAATTTTTGTCCAGCAAGTACAAGAGGTTTTGAGAAAAGATATATGTATATATATATATATATATATATATATATATATATATATATACATATATATATATATATATATATATATATATATATATATATATATATATATATATATATATATAATGTGTGTGTGTGTGTACGAAAGTACAGTGGTACCAACACTCTTATATGGGTGTGAAGCATGGGTTGCAAATGCTGCAGCGAGGAGGCGGCTGGAGGCAGTGGAGATGTCCTGTCTAAGGGCAATGTGTGGTGTAAATATTATGTAGAAAATTCGGAATGTGGAAATTAGGAGGAGGTGTGGAGTTACTAAAAGTATTTGTCAGAGGGCTGAAGAGGGGTTGTTGAGGTGGTTTGGTCTCCTAGAGAGAATGGATCAAAGTAGAATGACTTGGAGAGCATATAAATCTGTAGGGGAAGGAAGGCGGTGTAGGGGTCGTCCTCGAAAAGGTTGGAGGGAGGGGGTAAAGGAGGTTTTGTGGGCGATGGGCTTGGACTTCCAGCAAGCATGTGTGAGCGTGTTAGATAGGAGTGAATGGAGACGAATGGTTTTTGGGACCTGACGAGCTGTTGGAGTGTGAGCGGGGTAACATTTTGTGAAGGGATTCAGGGAAACCAGTTAATTGATTTAGTTGGACTTGAGTCCTGGAAATGGGAATTACAATGCCTGCACTTTAAAGGAGGGGTCTGGGATAGTGACAACTGGGAGGGACTTATTCTCAGCTGTCATATCTGAGCGCCTCTGCAAAGACAGTGATTATGTATGATTGAGGTGAAAGTGTTGAATGATGATGAAAGTATTTTCTTTCTTTTTGGGTCACCCTGCCTCGGTGGGAGACGGCCGACTTGTTGAAATATATATATATATATATATATATATATATATATATATATATATATATATATATATATATATATATATATATATATATAGTTTTAGGTAATACATATTTTAAGAAAAAGAGGATAAATAGTATACAAGATATGATGTAGGGCGTAATGACAGTAGTTTGTTGGACTACGTATTGGTAGATAAAAGACTGTTGAGTAGAATTCAGGATATACATGTTTATAGAGGGGCCACAGATATATCAGATCACTTTTTAGTTATAGCTACAGTGGGAGTAAAAGGTAGATGGGATACAAGGAAAATAGAATCAGTAAGTAAGAGAGAGGTGAAGGTTTATAAACTAAAAGAAGAGGCAGTTATGGTAAGATATAAACAACTATTGGAGGATAGATGGGCTAGTGAGAGTGTAGGCAATGGAGTCGAAGATGTATGGGGTAGATTTAAAAATGTAGTGTTAGAGTGTTCAGCAGAAGTTTGTGGTTACAGGCGAGTGGGTGCGGGAGGGAAGAAGAGCGATTGGTGGAATGATGATGTAAAGAGAGTAGTAAGGGAGAAAAAGTTAGCATATGAGAGGTTTTTACAAAGTAGAAGTGATGCAAGGAGGGAAGAGTATATGGAGAGAAAAAGAGAGGTTAAGAGAGTGGTGAAGCAATGTAAAAAGGGAGCAAATGAGAGAGTGGGCGAGATGTTATCAACAAATTTTTTTGATAATAAGAAAAAGTTTTGGAGTGAGATTAATAAGTTGGGGAAGCCTTGGGAACAAATGGATTTGACAGTTAAAAATTGGTGAGGAGAGTTATTAAATGGAGAGATAGAGGTATCGGGAAGATGGAGGGAATATTATGAGGAGTTGTTAAATGTTGATGAAGACAGGGAAGCTGTGATTTCGTATATAGGGCAAGGAGGAATAACATCTTGTAGGAGTGTGGAAGAGCCAGTTGTGAGTGTGGGGGAAGTTCGTGAGGCAGTGGGTAGAATGAAAAGGGGTAAGGCAGCTGGGATTGATGGGATAAAGATAGAAATGTTAAAAGCAGGTGGGGATATAGTTTTGGAGTGGTTGGTGCTATTATTTAATAAATGTATGGAAGAGGGTAAGGTACCTAGGGATTGGCAGAGAGCGTGTATTGTTCCTTTGTATAAAGGCAAAGGGGACAAAAGAGAGTGCAAAAATTATAGGGGAATAAGTCTGTTGAGTGTACCTGGTAAAGTGTATGGTAGAGTTATTATTGAAAGAATTAAGAGTAAGACAGAAAGCAGGGTAGCAGATGAACAAGGGGTCTTTAGGAAAGGTAGGGGGTGTGTAGACCAAGTGTTTGCAGTGAAACATATAGGTGAACAGTATTTGGATAAGGGTAAAGAGGTTTTTGTGGCATTTATGGATTTGGAAAAGGCGTATGATAGGGAGGATAGGGGGGCAATGTGGCAGATGTTGCAGGTGTATGGAATAGGAGGTAGGTTACTGAAAGCAGTGAAGAGTTTTTATGAGGATAGTGAGGCTCAGGTTAGAGTGTGTAGGAGGGAGGGGGACTATTTCCCAGTAAACGTGGGCTTTAGACAAGGATGTGTGATGTCACCGTGGTTGTTCAATATATTTATAGATGGGGTTGTAAGAGAAGTGAATGTGAGGGTCTTGGCAAGAGGTGTGGGGTTAAAAGATAAAGAATCAAATACAAAGTGAGAGTTGTCACAGTGGCTTTTTGCTGATGACACTGTGCTTTTGGGAGATTCTGAAGAGAAGTTGCAGAGGTTGGTGGATGAATTTGGTAGGGTGTGTAAAAGAAGAAAATTGAAAGTGAATATAGGAAAGAGTAAGGTGATGAAGATAACAAAAAGATTAGGTGACGAAAGATTGGATATCAAATTGGAGGGAGAGAGTATGGAGGAGGTGAATGTATTCAGATATTTGGGAGTGGACATGTCAGCAGATGGGTCTATGAAGGATGAGGTGAATCATAGAATTGATGAGGGAAAAGGGTGAGTGGAGCACTTGAGGTCTGTGGAGACAAAGAACTTTGTCCATGGAAGTAAAGAGGGGAATGTATGAGTGTATAGTTATACCAACACTCTTATATGGGTGTGAAGCATGGGTGATGAATGTTGCAACGAGAAGGCTGGAGGCAGTGGAGATGTCATGTCTGAGGTCAATGTGTGGTGTGAATATAATGCAGAGAATTCGGAGTTTGGAAATTAGAAGGAGGTGTGGGATTACCAAAACTATTATCCAGAGAGCTGAGAAGGGGTTGTTGAGGTGGTTCGGACATGTGGAGAGAATGGAACGAGACAGAATGACTTCGAGAGTATATAAATCTGTAGTGGAGGGAAGGCGGGGTAGGGGTCGGCTTAGGAAGGGTTGGAGGGAGGGGGTAAAGGAGGTTTTGTGTGCGAGGGGTTTGGGCTTCCAGCAAGCATGTGTGAGCGTATTTGATAGGAGTGAATGGAGACAAATGGTTTTTAATACTTGACGTGCTGTTGGAGTGTGAGCAAAGTAACATTTATGAAGGGATTCAGGGAAACCGGCAGGCCGGACTTGAGTCCTGGAGATGGGAAGTACAGTGTCTGCACTCTGAAGGAGGGGTGTAAATGTTGCAGTTTTATAACTGTAGTGTAAAGCACCCCTCTGGCAAGACAGTGATGGAGTGAATGATGATGAAAGTTTTCCTTTTTCGGGCCACCCTGCCTTGGTGGGAATCGGCCGATGTGTGAATAAAATATACATATATATATATATATATATATATATATATATATATATATATATATATATATATATATATATATATATATATATATATATATATATATATATATGTCATTGCCGATTAGGTAAAACTGGTCAATTAGCAAGAACTCATTTAAAATTAAGTCCTTTCTAAAATTTTCTCTTATACGTTTAAAGATATATTTTTTCATTTATGTTAATGTAAGAATTTATAATTTTGTACCAAGAGAAACTTTGAAAACCTACCTAACCTTATTACAACAAGCGCAATTTAATTTAGCCTAACCAGACTAAATATATTTTAGATACGTTAACATTAATTTAATAATAAACAAACACAATGAAATATATTTTTTCGTTATGTTCAGAATGATTTTGGCGAAATTATTGCATACACAAATATTCACTTGTCTTATATGGCAAGGTGAGCGTTGCTATTTAAGCCAAAATCGCAAGTTTTACCTAATCGGCACGATATATATATATATATACTGGCTCCCTCATCTTCGTGTGTTAGTGTGATTAGTCAATGGTCCAAGTCGGACCGAAACGTCGTCATAAGAATCATTCTCCTATTTGGGGGTTATCTGTGTAATGTCAATTATTTGATAAAGCTCTACACTGCGAAACATCGCAATAAGCTTGCTATGTTCTTGTGTGTTTGTTGTGTTTAAATATTATCGCAGTGTGCCTTAGTATGGAGGTCAAAATGGTGCGTGGGATACAATCATAGTTCTACCTGAACACCCAAAATACTTAGTGCCACTTCGATGACTCCGTCAGTACTTCAGTGACTCCCGACAGTACTTCAACGACTCCCGTCAATACTTCGATGACTCCCGTCAGTACTTCGATGACTCCCGTCAGCTCTTCGATGACTCCCGTCAGTACTTCGATGACTCCCGTCAGCTCTTCGATGACTCCCGTCAGTACTTCGATGACTCCCGTCAGTACTTCGATGACTCCCGTCAGCTCTTCGATGACTCCTGTCAGTACTTCGATGACTCCCGTCAGTACTTCGATGACTCCCGTCAGCTCTTCGATGACTCCCGTCAATACTTCGATGACTCCGGTCAGTACTTCGACGACTCCAGTCATCGAAGTACGTCGAGTAGCTCCTCATATGATTTATGGATTCCTCCTGCAGGTGTCGATAGTGTTTCCTCCCGTGAGTCTTAGTAAACAGGCTGAGTTGTGCCGGAACGACCCTCGCGCAGACGAGGTGTTAAACTATCTAACCAAGAGAGAGTCTCTGAAATGAATGACTAACGAAATAATTTATATTTTTAAGCGCGAGCGATCTCCCATCCTCTCTCCTAGATTCCAATCATTCCTATTTTCTGCCACCCCTCTCTGTGTAGTCACCCCTCCATTCAGTATCCTTTCCATTGAGCAACTTCATTCAGTCACCCTTCCATTCAGTCTTCAACCCTGTTGTCCACATGTAAACCTTTTTCTTCCTTGCCTCCACACCTGATCGACCGACCCACCTCCACACCTGATCGACCGACCCACCTTCACACCTGATCAACCAACCCACCTCCACAACTGACCGACCAACCAACCTCTACACCTGATCAACCCACCTCCACACCTGATCGACCAATCAATCCCCACTACTCAATTACCCTTTCTCTCATTTCCGTAACCAAGAGCCTGTGTCTTCCCACAACTACCTCCTTTCCACGTCGCAAAACCACGAGACTACTACACCTTACCTCCCCCTGTGGGCAATGCAAAGGATATTTAGATAGTATCTGAAAGATGTCAACTGATAATTAGTTTCCATTATTTGCATTTCCACGCATCTGACTGCTAGTAAATTTCATATTGTTTATGATATTCGAGTTTTTTAATGCCTACGTGGAAAGGATTTGTGGCAACTCGCTGCACCTAGAAGGTATGGGGGTACATGATAAGCCTACTAAACTAGCTAAATCTGAACTTTCTAAAGCTTTCTCACGTGATTAGAGATGTGGGTTCCAAGCTGGTGCCGCGTGCTCGAATATTGCTTTTCTTTCAGGCGAGCTTAATGAGCCCCAGGACGTCGTTCAGGAGTTAAAAATGAAGTGGATAAAATGTAACAAAAAACACAGCTAGACACAGTGCGTAGTCCTACTCCGGAAACCAGGAAGTAACAGCTCCGAGTCCAATTATCCAGTGTTTTTTTTAAAGGGAACTGATCAGGGGAAAAGAAGGTAGAGAAAATGAGATGTACGGGAGGGAAGAAAGGAAATAGAAAGAGAGAGAGAGAGAGGATAAAATACTAGGAAGATAAGTGAAATGTCACGAGAACAAATTATTACAAAGATTACCGAAATGAAGAAAAGAAACTTTGCAGAGAAACTGTTTATTGTGACCTTCCGCTCTACCAACCCATGACTTGACAGTGCTACGGTATGAAACATAGCAATAAAATCTTGTTCTGCAACGTTTCTTTTGTTCACTGCTGCCGGCAGTGAACAATCCATCCTCCGGTAGTCAGCAATAACGTCGACTTGATATCAGACAACACAACACTCACTCACAGAAACAATATACACCACTCTAAGATCAACGAACTTGGTGTCCCTACTTCCTTGGTGTCCCTACTTCCTTGGTGTCCCTACTTCCTGGGGCACCAAGTTCACACACACGAAATCAATATTCGTCACTCTACGATCAACTTTGTATTTTGAGATTTCCCTGGGATATTTTAGGCTTTTATTATGTTTTTTTGACATTTTCGAAAGCATTTTAAGCTGCTGTCGACAAGAACACTTGACAGCCGTCGACAGAAACATTAGCGTCGAGGACATAATTGTCGACGCTGCAGACAGAGAGACACCCATCACCCACTCAACGATGGTGTATGCAAATGAGTTATAGAGAAAGTCTTGAGTGACAGGAATAAACCGGGCTCCCAAATTATGCACAATGCAGTTAGTGCCTAATGGGGCAACTACGCCAGATAATAGGCTAACTACGCCAGATAATTGGCCAACTACGCAGGGTTTTTTAATCGGAGTTTCGGGAATCTCTCACTAGTGACCCCAGGTGAAAATGAATGTTTTATTAGAAATGTTTTGTCTAAAAGTTTTATTTGGAGGTAAACAGACGTTGTTTTGTTTTAAAAGCCATTCGAGGTAAACAAATAATATTCCGGTATTGTTTTGTTTTTAAAGCAATGTTCAAGGTAAAAAAAAATACTATTCCGGTATTATTTTAAGCTGTTTTGGAGATAAACAAAATACTATTCCGGTATTGTTTTGATTTTAAAGCTGTTTTGGAGGTAAACAAAGAAATAATACTATTCCAGTACCTTGTTTCTGAAGCTGTTTTATAGATAAAAAAATACTATTCCGGTATTGTTTTGTTTTTGAAGCTGTTTTGGAGGTAACAAATAATACCATTCCGGTATTTTGTTTTTAAAGTTGTTTCGGAGGCGGAAGAAAGTTACTGTTTTTCTTTGTGAAGTTGTTTTTGTAGGTGACAATCTGGTAGCAGACTTCGTGTGTGTGTTGGTGGGGGGGGGGTATTCGTACGTGTGGGTAGGTCGAGCCTTAGCTCCTGGTTCACTCTTAATACTAACAGCTATCGTACATACTTATGAAGCTGCGAACTGAATATGCCAGCATCACTGCCTCGTCCAGCTCTCTCTATTGCCTTGGACTCCCTCACAATTTACGGTCATTTCTAATCTATCTAAATACGTGAATGAGGTGTAAATCTCATTATATCAGTATGACGACGCCTCCTCTGGGGTAAAAGGTAACCCTGCCACGGTCACTAATCAACTGTAACCCTGCCACGGTCACTGATCAACTGTAACCCTGCCACGGTCACTGATCAACTGTAACCCTGCCACGGTCACTAATCAACTGTAACCCTGCCACGGTCACTAATCAACTGTAACCCTGCCACGGTCACTGATCAACTGTAACCCTGCCACGGTCACTAATCAACTGTAACCCTGCCACGGTCACTGATCAACTGTAACCCTGCCACGGTCACTAATCAACTGTAACCCTGCCACGGTCACTGATCAACTGTAACCCTGCCACGGTCACTAATCAACTGTAACCCTGCCACGGTCACTAATCAACTGTAACCCTGCCACGGTCACTGATCAACGGTAACCCTGCCACGGTCACTGATCAACTGTAACCCTGCCCCGGTCACTGATCAACTGTAACCCTGCCACGGTCACTGATCAACTGTAACCCTGCCACGGTCACTGATCAACTGTAACCCTGCCACGGTCACTGATCAACTGTAACCCTGCCCCGGTCACTGATCAACGGTAACCCTGCCCCGGTCACTAATCAACTGTAACCCTGCCACGGTCACTAATCAACTGTAACCCTGCCACGGTCACTGATCAACGGTAACCCTGCCACGGTCACTAATCAACTGTAACCCTGCCCCGGTCACTAATTAATTGTAACCCTGCCCCGGTCACTGATCAACTGTAACCCTGCCGGTCACTAATTAACTGTAACCCTGCCCCGGTCACTAATTAATTGTAACCCTGCCCCGGTCACTAATTAACTGTAACCCTGCCCCGGTCACTAATTAATTGTAACCCTGCCCCGGTCACTAATTAACTGTAACCCTGCCCCAGTCACTAATTAACTGTAACCCTGCCCCGGTCACTGATCAACTGTAACCCTGCCCCGGTCACTAATTAACTGTAACCCTGCCCCGGTCACTGATCAACTGTAACCCTGCCCCGGTCACTAATTAACTGTAACCCTGCCCCGGTCACTGATTAACTGTAACCCTGCCCCGGTCACTGATCAACTGTAACCCTGCCCCGGTCACTAATTAACTGTAACCCTGCCCCGGTCACTGATCAACTGTAACCCTGCCACGGTCACTGATCAACGGTAACCCTGTCCCGGTCACTGATCAACTGTAACCCTGCCACGGTCACTGATCAACGGTAACCCTGCCACGGTCACTGATCAACGGTAACCCTGCCACGGTCACTGATCAACGGTAACCCTGCCACGGTCACTGATCAACGGTAACTCTGCCACGGTCACTGATCAACGGTAACCCTGCCACGGTCACTGATCAACGGTAACCCTGCCACGGTCACTGATCAACGGTAACCCTGCCACGGTCACTGATCAACGGTAACCCTGCCACGGTCACTGATCAACGGTAACCCTGCCACGGTCACTGATCAACGGTAACCCTGCCACGGTCACTGATCAACGCCTCAAAGACCATAAACCCGAAACGCTGAAACTGGAATCAGAACCTTAATTCTGAAACTAGAAACTGGAACTGAAGTTGAAACAAAAGCTAAAACTAGAATCTGAAGCTACAGTTATTTAACTAGGCGCTAAGGTTAGAAGCTACAACTTTAAGCAGTGAAGAACTCACGCTGGTTTAGCGCTCTAGATCATAAAATACTAATGCTGAAACCGGTAAAAAAATATTCGCGTTTATATATATATATACAGTGGTATCTCGACTTACGATGGTCCCCAAACACACCCTTACGGTCACGGGAAAGCGGGTCATACCGCGCCTGGGGAGGGGGCAGTCGCGTTCATTCTGGGGAGGGGGTAGATAGCTCCATTCCCTTGGCTCAAGAACCTTTCACTGGCATCCAGGCACATATATATATATATATATAAACACTGATCTCTAGCCGACGGAGACTCGAACCTACGAACCTCATGACAAGGTACGCAGTGCTTTACCGACCGTACCACACTGGTCCAATACCTTGGCATCCAGCTTTCGTGAGTTTTGAGTCAACGTTTCGCTCAGTGTAGAGCTTACTGAAGTCATTAAGACTTGATAATACATAAATAACCCGCACATGGGAGGGAGGAGCTTACGACGACGTTTCAGTCCGACTTGGACCATTTACAAAGTCACACAAGCACAAGAGAGCGAGGGAGCCAGTATATAATGACTTGACAAAAAACTACACAGAGCGAAACGTTGCACAAAATAAAGCCTTGTCCAGTGACGTTTGTATTTTCTTCACAATGTGGATGTATCGACATGAATGTTGTATGAAGACGGTGGCAGGCGTTGTTTTATTCGTCGGGAAATAAAAATCACCCGATCCGGGTGAAGGTGGAGGAGCTGTTGGCTTTGTGGGGGCCATGAACGTAGCTGCAACGACTGCTGGCTTACCAGCGTTGAGCTCAGTGCTATGAGTGACTGGAGAGACAGGCGCTGGCGGTTAATGTTACTGCTGGATATAATGGTTCTAATAACCATAATTTTTAAAGGGGTGGACCGGTAAGCCAGCGGAAGGCCTCCGTCAGATGACCAAAAGCTCCAGTGGCGGGTCATCATATTGACTAAGACCCGCGTCAGGAAACACTTGTCCTGTTTCCTGACAAACCTTACATAACCTAACCTAATGTTGCTGTTATCCTATACGCTTTTCCTGTTTGCAGATTCTGTCAAGAGGGGGAACAGGCAGGTTTAAGAGTGCTGGAGGGTGGAACAGGCAGGTTTAAGAGTGCTGGAGGGTGGAACAGGCAGGTTTAAGAGTGCTGGAGGGTGGAACAGGGAGGTTTAAGAGTGCTGGAGGGTGGAACAGGCAGGTTTAAGAGTGCTGGAGGGTGGAACAGGCAGGTTTAAGAGTGCTGGAGGGTGGAACAGGCAGGTTTAAGAGTGCTGGAGGGTGGAACAGGCAGGTTTAAGAGTGCTGGAGGGTGGAACAGGCAGGTTTAAGAGTGCTGGAGGGTGGAACAGGCAGGTTTAAGAGTGCTGGAGGGTGGAACAGGCAGGTTTAAGAGTGCTGGAGGGTGGAACAGGCAGGTTTAAGAGTGCTGGAGGGTGGAACAGGCAGGTTTAAGAGTGCTGGAGGGTGGAACAGGCAGGTTTAAGAGTGCTGGAGGGTGGAACAGGTGTGGGATGCGGAACAGCAGCAGCGCCCTCCCTCCCCTCCCACACGAGGTGAAAGATTCCATTTACAATTGCATGACAACACCAGCGCCTCTCCTCGCTATAAGGTCAGGCTGGCCAAAACATTTATAGTCGGTTTTTACATCCTTGGTTAGTTTTTTATTTTATTTTACTCTTTAGAAGCTTGGAATGTTAGAGGTATTAGTGTAGGAAACGAATGTTTTGGTAAATATATGAAACACGTTCCCAACGGGAAAACATGACGGATGACACGGCGGACTACCACGAAACTATAAGAGAAAATTAATGCTTATAATCATACTAAATTAATAACTGTTAGTAAATACTTTTCCGAATATTGATATTACCACTTTGTGTAAACATTAACTTAGTTGCATAATGTTTAGGAAGCCTAGTTCCTAGGCTTTTAATATATTCATACGATATTGGGCTACCGTCCAGAGCGTGAATTTGGGGTCACAGTAACCTGGCCACTACCGTCCACACGCTGGATACAGAATGCATAATAAACTTCCCGCTACCGTCCACAGAATGGATACAGGGTGCACAAAAAACTAGTCAGTCCCGTCCGCAGGACAGCAACAGGGTGCACAATAAACTAAACGCCTAGGAGGCAAATATCTAAATGTATTTACTGGTTCACCAGAGCCCTGGCAGCTCTATCGACTTCCACTCAACCGGCAAAATGAAAATATTCGTAACACGTCACTACGAGTTTCATATATTTCCCTTCCATAATCCCCACATCCCTCCCTCCAACCCACACGATTTCCTCCCCACTGCTTCCTCCATCCCACCCCCACATCCTCCCCAGTCACCGCTGGGAAGGAAGCTCAAGGAGCCAATTTTATTCCTCACCAGTTGATGCTCAGAATTTAAAAAAAATTCTAAGCACAAGATACCCACATCTTGGCCGATATTCCTCCCTTGGAGAAGATAAAAGGATATTGGGGGAGTGGGGAAGTAGGGCAGAAGTAGGGCGGGGCCAAAAGGCAGGAGGGAGAAGGGAGGAAGTTAATGTTAATATATAAAATCTTAAAAAAAAAGTATATTTTAAACAATTCTCTCAGAGGATGGAACCCTTGAGGCTTCAGTTGCAACTATGATTTTTTCAATCCCTGGCGCCTGGGACATCTCGTGGCTCCGCCACTGAAAAGACTGACGGAAAAAAAAGACCTTCAATTTAAAAAAAAAAAACTGTGAGCGGGCGATCTTTTGTAGGGACTCAGGAGGTCTTTTCAGTGCAGTGGTGGAGTCGTCTTCGTGGTGAGGCAAACCTCCGCAAGTTGGCGGCGAAAAAGAATTCGCTGACGCAGAAGGTCGCTGACTGATGTTCGCTGACTAAAGTCGCTAGCACAGTTCATTGACCGATGGTCGCTGACCTATGGTAGCTAACGAAGGGCGCTAGCACAGGTCACTGAATAATTATCGCTAACTGATGGTCGATTTGTTGTTATACAGAATGAGGTATTTGTACTTCAATTATTGAACAGTACACACACAACCCCAAATAGGTGAGTACAAATATATGAGTACACACACGGGAATGAACTACGAAATAAGACTGCTATAAAGAGGATGGATACTGGACACACGAAAAATCAGTGGAGACATGACCAAGACACTTTAGGTACTGACAGAGTTGACTGAGACTGACGTGAGGACGGCAAAAATAAGGCAGTTCACAACCAAACCAAAAATTTCTAGGGGAATCTACAGACGACGTTTCGCTCCCTCCATAACCATTATTAAGAGTCACATCACATATACAAGATCAAAACAGACACTGATGTCAGGAAATACTTCTTCAGTGTAACCCAACTTCTTTTTAATTTTACTGGAAAAATGAAATTTCCTCTAAAATGCTAGGAAAAAAAATGAAATTTCCTAAATAATGCCAGGAAAACCTCATAAAAAATCTAAAACAAATGTTAGAAAAACTAAAACAACGAAATTTCCTAAAAAGAAATGTTAGAAAACCTTCAAAAAATTAAATTTACTTAAAAAAAAGGCTAAAAAAAATTTAAATAATGAAATTTCCTAAAAAAAATAAATGCTTGAAAAACCTCATAAAAACAAATTTCCTAAAAAAAAAAAATGCTAGAAAAACCTCATAAAAAGTGAAATGTTTCGAAATATAAAAGTTTTTATATTTTCATATAAAATATTATGAATTTGCTTAATTTTCCCCTTTAAAAGCTAAGGACAGCGAATACGTGGATGAATGAATGGGTACTTGAGGCAAACTCAGTACACAGTTTCAAGAGTAAATACGACAGGAGACGAGAAGCTAAGAATCCACAATGTCAGTCAATTGTAGAATGACAGTCAACGAGAGCAGAGATTCACCTCCCTCTATCACAGGAACAAATGAGTATACACCGTGCATACACAGAGTATGCACGGTGTATACTGTGTATGCACGGTGCATACTCTGTGTATACACCGTGCATACTCTGTGTATGCACCGTGCATACTCTGTGTATGCACCGTGCATACTCTGTGTATGCACCGTGCATACTCTGTGTATGCACCGTGCATACTCTGTGTATGCACCGTGCATACTCTGTGATGCACCGTGCATACACAGTATGCACCGTGCATACACAGTATACACCGTGTATACACAGAGTATGCACGGTCCATACACAGAGTATGCACTGTGCATACAGAGTATACACGGAGTATGTCCCAGACACTAGCTGGGTAGCGAGGGGCCTCGTTAACTCCCACCAGACACTAGCTGGGTAGCGAGGGGCCTCGTTAACTCCCACTAGACACTAGCTGGGTAGCGAGGGGCCTCGTTAACTCCCACCAGACACTAGCTGGGTAGCGAGGGGCCTCGTTAACTCCCACCAGACACTAGCTGGGTAGCGAGGGGCCTCGTTAACTCCCACAAGACACTAGCTGGGTAGCGAGGGGCCTCGTTAACTCCCACAAGACACTAGCTGGGTAGCGAGGGGTCTCGTTAACTCCCACCAGACACTAGCTGGGTAGCGAGGGGCCTCGTTAACTCCCACAAGACACTAGCTGGGTAGCGAGGGCCTCGTTAACTCCCACCAGACACTAGCTGGGTAGCGAGGGGCCTCGTTAACTCCACCAGACACTAGCTGGGTAGCGAGGGGCCTCGTTAACTCCCACAAGACACTAGCTGGGTAGCGAGGGGCCTCGTTAACTCCCACAAGACACTAGCTGGGTAGCGAGGGGCCTCGTTAACTCCCACCAGACACTAGCTGGGTAGCGAGGGGCCTCGTTAACTCCCACAAGACACTAGCTGGGTAGCGAGGGGCCTCGTTAACTCCCACAAGACACTAGCTGGGTAGCGAGGGGCCTCGTTAACTCCACAAGACACTAGCTGGGAGCGAGGCCTCGTTACTCCACAAGACACTAGCTGGGTAGCGAGGGGCCTCGTTAACTCCCACAAGACACTAGCTAGGTAACGAAGTGTCTCGTTAAGTCCACAATATAGGACCTCCCCCAAAAAAAAAAAAAAAAGGCATCCATTAGAGACGAATTGCCCTCTATGCTCTCACTATGTTGACTAAACGAGGAAACTCAAATATTGCTCTTTCATTCGCATTTAATTCAAATTTACTATTGATTAATCTCCTCCTCCTTCTATCTTCTCCCTATTATTATTATTAGTAGTAGTAGTAGTATCGGTATTAGTAGTAGTAATAGTAGTAGTAACAGTAGTATCAGTGCAGTAATAGCAGTAGTAGTAACAGTAATAGTAGTAACAGTAGTAGAAGTAATAGTAGTAGTAGAATTAGTGGTATTAGTAGTATTTTTATGTAAAAAAGAAAATAAGAGAATGAAGGTGAGAGCGAGGAATGGAAGGAAGGACAAAGGGAGGGAGGGAGGGAGGTTAAACGGGTAAGAGACGGAAATGAGAGAGAGAGAGAGAGAGAGAGAGAGAGAGAGAGGAAGAGGATGAAGGGACGGAAAAATAAAGGGTGGGAGGAAGGCAGAGAAGGAAAGTAGGGATGAAGAGAGGGAAGAGGGGAAAGAGGCACAAATGGAATAAAAGGAGAAGGGGAAGCAAAGAGGCAGAGAAAATGAAATACAAGGGAGGAAGGGAAGAAAGAGAGGATGGGAGACTCCCTGACAAACCAGGCTGTTTCTGCTTCTAATCTTCAAGCCAGTAGAGATATCAAAACAGCTCTAAATAGCTTCCGAGTCTTAAGTGGAAAGCACTAGCTGACGGGGCACATAGTTTCGGGTGAGCGTATGACTGAGCGCTAGAAGCGAGAAATACGTAAAATCAGCCGACGAGAATTGAGAGGCGGAGCCAGGAGCTATGATTCGACCCCTGCAAATACAACTAGGTGAGCATGGTCAGGTGAGTACGACTAATCAGGTGTTGCAACTGCAACAGCCTAGTCGACCAGGCAATCAAGCGGGAGACCGGATCGGACCGCGTGATCAGAAAAAAAAACCCGAAACAGGTCACACGTAAATCACGTTACAGGAGTTACAGCAATAGTATATCTTAGTTACAGAATCACGTGATATACAGATTATTTATAATTTCAGGTAAGTGGGTTTGTGAATGACCCCTCGGGTAATTACTCCAGGTAATTAATATTGCCTTGTAACCCCGGACAGCTCCTGCGAAATTGCATTCAACAATACGAGTTGACTGACAGCAGACAGGATGTAAACTGCCTTAGTGACACTCTGGTTCTCCCATACGTTATAGCTTCGTTTACTGATTGGGACAATTAAATGAGACGTCCAGGATTTATGCACTAATTGAATCAATTAAATTATGCAGCCTGGATTTATGCACTAATTTAATCAATTAAATTATACAGCCTAGATTTTGTTTATTGATTTGGACATCTGAGTTGCAAGGTGCAATTGGATAATTAAAGACTTACAAATGAGGATAATATTGCTGAATCGATCACTCAGAAATGATGGACTAATCGATCAACGCTAAAGTTATATACTATGTAGTTTCACGAACTCTTGTCCGTCTGTTGGAGACCTGCAGTGCTTCTGTTGCATAACTGCAGTGCTTCTGTTAATACCTCCAGTATTTCTGTTGCAACACTGCAGTATTTGTTGTAGACCTACAGTACTGGGTTGCACTATAAAAAACGGCCAATAACAATCAGAAATAACTTGTGTGATTATAATATATATATATATATATATATATTTTTTTTTTTTTTTTTTTTTTTTTTTTCAACAAGTCGGCCGTCTCCCACCGAGGCAGGGTGACCCAAAAAGAAAGAAAATCCCTAAAAAGAAAATACTTTCATCATCATTCAACACTTCCACCACACTCATACATAATCACTGTCTTTGCAGAGGCGCTCAGATACGACAGCTGAGAATAGTCCCTCCCAGCTGTCACTATCCCAGACCCCTCCTTTAAAGTGCAGGCATTGTACTTCCCATTTCCAGGACACAAGTCCAGCTAAATCAATTAACTGGTTTCCCTGAATCCCTTCACAAAATGTTACCCTGCTCACACTCCAACAGATCGTCACGTCCCAAAAACCATTCGTCTCCATTCACTCCTATCTAACACGCTCACACATGCTTGCTGGAAGTCCAAGCCCCTCGCCCACAAAACCTCCTACACACACACACACACACACACACACACACACACACACACACACATATATATATATATATATATATATATATATATATATATATATATATATATATATATATATATATATATATATATATATATATATATATATATATATAGGTTTTGTGTGCGAGGGCTTGGACTTCCAGCAAGCATGTGTGAGCGTATTTGATAGGGTGAATGGAGACAAATGGTTTTAATACTTGACGTGCTGTTGGAGTGTGAGCAAAGTAACATTTATGAAGGATTCAGGAAACTGACAGGCCGGACTTGAGTCCTGGAGATGGGAAGTACAGTGTCTGCACTCTGAAGGAGGAGTGTTAATGTTGCAGTTTTATAACTGTAGTGTAAAGCACACCTCTGGCAAGACAGTGATGGAGTGAATGATGATGAAAGTTTTTTTTTTTCGGGCCACCCTGCCTTTTTGGGAATCAGCCGATGTGTTAATAAAAAATATATATAATATATATATATATATATATATATATATATATATATATATATATATATATATATATATATATATATATATATATATATATATATATTTTATATATATATATATTAATGAAATCCGAAGCAAGTGATTTTGAATCATTAACAGAACTGTGGCTAGCCAGGATTCGATCCTGCATCACCATGCCCAGCCCTGTGAGAACAGGACAATATACGCATTTCTCTATCCACTGGAGAATTGTTGGTCCAGTGGATAGTGATGCGTACAGTGTCCTGTTCTCACATGGCTAGCATGGTGACGCAGGATCGAATTCTGGCTAGAAGCAGTTCTGCTAATGATATATATATATATATATATATATATATATATATATATATATATATATATATATATATATATATATATATATATATATATATATATATATATATCATTGTGTGAAGGATTCAGTACCAGTTAATTGATTTAGTTGGACTTGAGTCCTGGAAATGGGAAGTACAATGCCTGCACTTTAAAGGAGGGGTCTGAGATAGTGACAGCTGGGAGGGACTTTTCTCAGCTGTAGTATCTGAGCTCCTCTGCAAAGACAGTGATTATGTATGAGTGTGGTGAAAGTGTTGAATGATGATGAAAGTTTTTTCTTTTTGGGGATTTTCTTTCTTTTGGGTCACCCTGCCTCGGTGGGAGACGGCCGACTTGTTGAAAAAAAAAAAAAATATATATATATATATATATATTCTTCCTTCACCAAATTACTGCGTATATATACAATATTAATAAATGTAGAAGCTAATTTAATGTTAAAAAGTGAACGTCAATTATCACAGAGAACCAACCAGAGGTGAGAATGGAATATACACCAACTGACGGCCTGAGTGAATCTGGTTAGCTGGAACGATTACCACTGACGAGGTAACCGAGCCAGCCAGCCAACTCACCTCCCACTCCCTCAACAAGTTGAAATGCATACTGCCACTAGAGAGAGAGAGAGACAGATATAGGAAGATGTAGGTAGGACAGGGACATAAAGATAAGGAAGTAGGGAGGGACGACATATTTATAGGGGTTTAAGTGGTGGATTCTGTGATGGAAAGTAGTCTACATGGTTGTGAATGGGGGAGTGAGGGAAGGTGTAAGGGTGTGGAGAAGTGCAAGGAGAAAGGCAAGATGTGAAGAAGCAAGAGAATGAGTGAGGAAAGGAAAAAGAGTAGGAGGGAGGATAGGGAGAATGTTCTCAGCGAAGGTTACCTAAAATGAAAGAAAGGAGATGAGTATGACAGACGAACATGACAGGTTATCCTAGTCCCTCAGTTCTAGGCTCATCCAGGGTATTAATTGTGAATCACACTGAGACCAAACCACCTCATTATTTCATGATTGCTTGATAACCCTTCTCTCCTCTCTCTCTCTCTCTCTCTCTCTCTCTCTCTCTCTCTCTCTCTCTCTCTCTCTCTCTTTCACACATACACCTGTTGGTCAGATTCACCTAGCAATAAACAAGTACCTTGGTGTTTGGCGACTGTTGTGAGCCTCATCCTGGTACATAATCAAATTTAGATAACGAAGAACGAAGTCGGGACATGAGGAGCTCCTCTCTGCTTCCGTAACTACAATAAGCAACCACCCACAAATAGCCAAGGACCTATGATGCTAGTTCAACAGGTGGGACCAGGATCTGTGACTCGACCCCCCGTAAAAACCACAGCTAGGTCATTAAACACACACACCAGTGGTGCCGTATCAACTGAGACTCAAGGAAGGCAGTGTCAATGGGGAATAAAGACCAGGAGGAAGACATAACACTTCAGTCATCGTGTGGGAACAAAACCAGGAGCAAGACATAACACCAGGGCCCTCGTGTGAGTCTCGTATCAACAGGACCACACAGTGGCGCACACTTTATCGTCTAACACAAGACTATCCTCCAGCAACCTGAACAAGAACGCCCTCATGATAATATACACCGCCTATTTAAGGCCGGATTTAGAGTATACAGCACCGGCTTAGAGCCCCCACCTTAAACATCAAAGAAAACTCAGGAAGCTCAAGAAACTTGACACTGGTACTCATGCGTATGCACGAGTCGCATTTCAGCTCCTGGACCCGAGATTAAGTCATTACTATGAGAAAAGACTTAAAATAAGTTTCATAACACTTCAGAAATGAGGGAGATGACATGGTCGCAACATACACGATGCTCATACATACCGACAAGGTGTATAAAAAAAGTGTTAGGAAGGTAAGTCAAATGAATAATGAGGGGGACCCAACTGCAAGGAGACTAGGCGATTATTATTATTATTATTATTATTTTATTAATGGGAAAACGCTAGATTCGTAGGGGCCATACAGCATTGCGGAATGGGAAGCAATCAAGTTCTATCCGATGGAAGATACCTCCAGTTACTTGGATCAAGAGCCCTTTACCAGCTAATATTTGAGCAGCCTTTATGAAGGGGAAGACCAGGCGAGATAGTGGGACTGGAGGTCAGTGACAGAAAAAAAACTGATAAGCATTTAGGCAAGTACAAAACATAAACAAACACACAGTCTCTCACACACAAGGACGGAAATCGGAACCACGATTCCGCAGATTTCCTGTAATTGAACTCCAGATTAGAATAGTTTCAGGGCCATTATAGTTCCTGACTACTACACAACACACTTGTATCTCTGGAAGGATTTAATTTCGCGGTATTTCCATTACAGATAAAGAATTAGGATTACTTAACCTCTCCATTGGAAAGGATTTGAATTTGATTTTGATCCTCAGTAATTCACTGTTTCCATTGTCAAAATGAAGCCTTTGCATGAATTACTGTATAACCTCATGAAGCCTATAACTAAATTATAACCTCATGAAGCCTATAACTAAATTATAACCTCATGTAGCCTCTGTGTGAATTATAGTTTCATATAGCCTATGTATGAATTATAGCTTAATGTAGCCTATGTATGAATTATAGCTTCATGTAACCTCTGTATGAATTATAGCTTCATGTAACCTCTGTATGAATTATAGCTTCATGTAACCTCTGTATGAATTATAGCTTCATGTAACCTCTGTATGAATTATAGCTTCATGTAACCTCTGTATGAATTATAGCTTTATGTAACCTCTGTATGAATTATAGCTTTATGTAACCTCTGTATGAATTATAGCTTCATGTAACCTCTGCATGAATTATAGCTTCATGTAACCTCTGTATGAATTATAGCTTCATGTAACCTCTGCATGAATTATAGCTTCGTGTAACCTCTGTATGAATTATAGCTTCGTGTAACCTCTGTATGAATTACAGCTTCATGTAACCTCTGTATGAATTATAGCTTAATGTAACCTCTGTATGAATTACAGCTTCATGTAACCTCTGTATGAATTATAGCTTCGTGTAACCTCTGTATGAATTATAGCTTCATGTAACCTCTGTATGAATTATAGCTTCGTGTAACCTCTGTATGAATTATAGCTTCGTGTAACCTCTGTATGAATTATAGCTTCGTGTAACCTCTGTATGAATTACAGCTTCATGTAACCTCTGTATGAATTACAGCTTCATGTAACCTCTGCATGAATTATAGCTTAATGTAACCTCTTCATGAATTATAGCTTCATGTAGTCTCAACATGAAATATAGCCTCGTGTAGCGTTTGCATGAATTATAACCTTACGTAGCCTCGATATAAAATATATCCTCGTTAGCCTCAACATGAAATTTTATCCTCGTGTAGTCTCAACATGAAATATAGCCTCACGTAGCCTCTGCATGAATTATAGCCTCGTGTAGTCTCAACATGAATTATAGCTTCATGTAGTCTCAACATGAAATATAGCCTCACGTAGCCTCTGCATGAATTATAGCCTCGTGTAGCGTTTGCATGAATTATAACCTTACGTAGCCTCGATATAAAATATATCCTCGTTAGCCTCAACATGAATTAATTATAATAGAGGATTACTTTTGAATATTGATCTTTGTCGAACTCAGGCGGGTTACGTTAGGTTGGGTTGGGTTAGGTTAGGTTAGGTTAGGCTGTGTTAGGTTAGGTTAGGTTAGGTTGTGTTAGGTTAGGTTAGGTTAGGTTGTGTTAGGTTAGGTTAGGTTAGGTTGTGTTAGGTTAGGTTAGGTTGTGTTAGGTTAGGTTAGGTTAGGTTGTGTTTGGTTAGGTTAGGTTCGGTTGGGTTAGGCTGGATTACGTTAGGTTGTTCTGCCTCAAAATTCGAGTGGTTGTTTTGCATCTTGCACCCCTTGTTCACAATTTTTTGCATTCACTCTATTAAAATAATCATTTTATAACAATTCGCCCAACATAATACTATGTCTAAAGTAAAAACCCAATCAATTTTGAACAATTTAAACAAAGTTTTTGGTCGAGCTCGGCCTAAGACCAACGTTCACTACCCAAGAGAGTCAACAAGGATATATATACCGAGAGGTGTGTACCTCTGTGTATATACACTGAGATATGTGCATCTTTAAGTTTATATGCACTCAAAAGTGCATAATTATGCGTGTATGTACAACATTTGTGTATCAGTGTGTGTATATACCGAGGTGTGTATCTCTCAGTGCATATATATATATATATATGTCGTGCCGATTAGGTAAAACTTGCGATTTTGGCTTAAATAGCAACGCTCACCTTGCCATATAAGACAAGTGAAAATTTGTGTATGCAATAATTTCGCCAAAACAATTCTGAACATAACGAAAAAAATATATTTCATTGTGTTTGTTTATTATTAAATTAATGTTAACGTATCTAAAATATATTTAGTTGGGTTAGCTAAATTAAATTGCTTGTTGTAATAAGGTTAGGTAGGTTTCAAAGTTTCTCTTGGTACAAAATTATAAATTCTCACATTAACATAAATGAAAAAATATATTTAAACGTATAAGAAAAATTTTAGAAAGGACTTAATTTTAGACGAGTTCTTGCTAATTGACCAGTTTTACTAATCGACGACAATATATATACATATATATATATATATATATATATATATATATATATATGTATGCCGATTAGGTAAAACTGTCAATAGCAAGAACTCATTAAATTAAGTCCTTTCAAAATTTCTTATACGTTTAATTAAATTATTTTTCATTTAGTTGTCAATGTAAGAAGTTTAAATTTTAGTACAAAGTTAAAATTCTACATTCTAATGAAAACATACTTTAACTTAGAAATTTACAACAAGCGATTAATTCTCAATAAATAATTTTAGATATTTAACATTAATTTAATATAAACATATAAAATATATATATATTTTTGTTATATATCAGAATGATTTGATTGTACCAATCACTTTCTAGGTAGTGTATTTAGCAAAATCATATTATCATACTATATATATGTCGTGCCGATTAGGTAAAACTTGCGATTTTGGCTTAAAAGCAACGCTCACCTTGCCATATAAGACAAGTGAAAATTTGTGTATGCAATAATTTCGCCAAAATCATTCTGAACATAATGAAAAAATATATTTCATTGTGTTTGTTTATTATTAAATTAATGTTAACGTATCTAAAATATATTTAGTTTGGTTAGGCTAAATTAAATTGCGCTTGTTGTAATAAGGTTAGGTAGGTTTTCAAAGTTTCTCTTGATACAAAATTATAAATTCTTACATTAACATAAATGAAAAAATATATCTTTAAACGTATAAGATAAAATTTTAGAAAGGACTTAATTTTAGATGAGTTCTTGCTAATTGACCAGTTTTACCTAATCGGCACGACATATATATATATATATATATATATATATATATATATATATATATATATATATATATATATATATATATATATATATATATATATATCGTATATCCCGAGAAGTGTATCTCAGTATATATATCCCAAGAAGTGTATCTCTTAGTGTGTACACAGTAACAGGTGTTGACTTCTGTGTATATACACACTGATTAAATTAATCCCTATTTTAGGTATTTACAGTATCCTTGACTGATGGTGAACAGGTGACGTGTAGCCTTAACGACCCTCATGTAGCCGCTAGACTTCAAACCTAACAAACCAACCAACCACTCTTAGTCAAATTACCACTAAAGGTTTATAATTACCCAGAACCTTAAAAAGGGAAGCGCCTTGATAACGGTGGAGACGTTCTTGATTCAAGGAATTAAAACAATCCCCCCTTGGATAAAACCTGATTGTCTCCAACTCCCTGTATGAACGCTATGGGTTTAACGCTTTCAAGTGAATATAATAATAATTATTATTATTATTTATTAATAATAATTAGTGTTTAATAATAATAAGTATTATTATTAAATAATTATTATTATTATGTGGATTAATTATCTGATGGATAATTTACATGGTCACTTAGGTGAATTACAACTGAGGTAAGTAGCGTCTGACACGCTATTTTTCACTGAACTAAATATTATGAAAAATAATGTAGAACTCCCATGAAATAGTTCTTTTAACTAAAAATCATTTGTTAATCAGTGGTATTATCTTGTTAGTTGCTCTGCACACACACACACACACACACACACACACACACACATACACGTGTCTATCGACAAGTGCCTCCGACAACCAGTAACTAACTATAATGATCCCACAGGGTAACTAGTCCCAGAGAAGCCGTCTGGAAATCTGGGACTAAAATATTCACTAAAAATCGCTAAATCTGCGGGGGAAACATACAGCGCCTGGGGTATGTGAGGTGATCAAGTTTGATCCGAGGAATGGGAGGGTAGCTTCAATTCCTTGAATCAGGAGTCCTTCGCTAGCACCAAGGCCCCCCCCCCATACTGCGCACTCACCTGATTGGTGCTGTCAAGAAGTAGATTAGGTCTTATGAGTGCCAATCAGTGCCTGTGGGGGAATATTGTATTGTCAATGATAGATAAAAATGCTATGAAGTCCGTAGGGTTAGAACCGGAGCTTCCTGTCAAACGGGCCAGTCGGCCTGTCAAACGATCCTATTTGCCTGTCAAACGGCTCAGTCTGACTGCCAAAGTGCCTAGCCTGCCTGCGAAACGGTTCTCTGTGATTACCAAACACACCTGTCTATCTGTCAAACAAAACAGTCTGTCAAACGGGCAAGTCTGCCTGTGAAACGGTCCAGTTTGCCTATCATTCAGTCCAGTTTGACTGGCAAACATGCTCGGCTTTCTGTCAAACGATTCATTCTTCCTGCCAAACCAGTCTGCCTATCAAATGGATAAGCCTGCCTGTCAAATGGGCCACTCTACCTTTACAAAGGGCCGTCTGCCTGACAAAAAAGTTCAATCTGCCCATTAAACGGTTCGAACTGTCAAACGCTCCAGTCTGTGTTTAATATTGTTCATTCTGTCTGTCAAACGGTCCTGTCTACCTACCAAACTGTTCTGTCTGTGTCAAGCAGACTCGTCCTTTCCTCTGTTTCTGCGTTAGACTAGCAGGAGTTACAGGATCTCTCGGCCCAGAACTTCCACGAGTGCAAATTGAATTGCCTTTAAAGGACAACTTAGAACTTCCCGTTGATGGCACTTAACAATATGCGATTTCGTGTAAATCAATTGCACATACGCTCTCTCTCCCTCTCTCTTTCACTTTCTCGACCTCCACTAAATTTCACCACAGTGAGAGATTGCTTTGGTCTGGATTAGTCTGTTTCCTTTTTTTATTTCTTTTCTCTTAGCTTTCTTTTCTGACTTTCTATTACGGCAAATTTTTGTTTTACTATTTTAATAATGCCGGCAATAATAATAAAAGTAATAGTAGTAGTAGTAATAATAACAAATTTTGGATAAGAATATAAGAAAGAAGGAACACTGCAGCAGGCCTACTGGCCCATGCGAGGCAGGTCTAATTCTCCCACCGGTTTAAGCCAATGCCTTAACCTAGTCAGGTCAATCACATTTACTTAAGGGAGGAGCACGGCATCTGACCTAGTAGTACAAGCTAGTCAGGTCCAACACACCCACTCATGTATTTATCCAACCTATTTTTAAAAATACACAACGTCTTAGCTTCTATGACGGTACTCGGTTGTTGTTCCACTCATCCATAACTCTATTACCAAACCAGTGCTTTCCTATATCCTTCCTGAATTTCAAATTTTCCAACTTAAAACCATTGCTGCGAGTCCTGTCATACACGTTACCATTTTCTCTGGTGTGGCAAAGTTCAAAACTTTCCACATTTGCTTATTAAATTTCATAACTACAACGAAATTCTCAAAACCCAAATAAAACAATGCCCCGCATCCCTGCAAAAATAAATGTGCAATTACACTGCAGATCCAAAGTTGTTAAATTCTGTCTTCCCGCTGCCAACCGTATAACGATGGTGCTCGCTGCCAACCGTATAACGCTGGCACTTTCTGCTAGCCGTACGATATTGAAGTTCACTGCCAGACGTATAATGGTAGTACTTGTTGCCAACTGCACCAGACGTACGACGTTTGAGCTTGTTACCAATCATACGGCAGTAATGTTGTACGTTCATTCAGGTACGAGTACAAATAGTTCGTGGATCTGAGCTTTAATTTAAATGCAAACAAATGTAAATTTTCCTCCTGGACAGACTACACGCGAAATTTAATTCCGGTCTCGGCATGTTTAAAAAATGGTGGAAGTGCAGACGTATGAAACGAGGCTTAAGGAAATGAACCTGACGATATTAGAGGTCAGAACTGGGGGATATAACAATATACAAAATATTCATAGGAATTGACAGATACGGGCAGTCTGTCTAGATTTTAGATTTTGCCACCGAAGTGGTTAGTTTATTGTTTATTGTGCACCCCATATCCATCAAATGGACGGTAGCGCAAGAGCATATGGATACACCAAAGGCCTGGGAACTAGGCCCCAAAAGTGTTAACAGGTGTACATTTGGATTTATATCTACAGTTCACTTATCTGTTACAAGCAAATTTAGGAAATTTGCTTAGTATGTCTGGTATCTTATTTTCATTAATAAGATATCTTGACATGTCACACAGGTTATACTATCTCTATATTCCTCAAAAAGTGGACAATTAAGCACATAGTGTTCAAGGCAGTAACCATATGCCTGACCACATAATTTGCATTTGGTTTGATAATCATTTGTATGTCTCCCAAACTGCCAGAAGTACTTGTAGCCAAGCCTAAGCCTGGCCACTACAACATCAGTCAGTCTGTTCACATTGCAAGTTGCTCCATAAACATACTTATCCACGTTCATGTTATCATAGTGGGTTATAAATCTACTCAGGCTTCTAATTGCATTCCCATAACATTCATTTTCATTATTTATTTCTCTCCTATTATTCCTAATACTAGACACAGATATACCAAAGTTATATTCTACATTCTCTGGCAGTCTGTCTGAGAGGCAAGAAACAGGTAAATAATAGGGGGTAATGCTGAAAATTGAGGACAAAGATGAGCCACAGGGATGTCATAAAGTATTTCTCCAGTTTCAGAGTGGTCGGGAAATGGAATGATCTCGAAGAAGTGGTGGAGGCAGGCTCCATATAGTATATAGTTTTAAGAGCAGGTACGATAAGGCCCACGAGTCTAGGAGTGAGTGACTCTCGCAAGTGGCAAGTTGAGGGGCGGGGTCAGGAGCTAGGACTTGACCTCTTTACGTACATATATAGGTGAGTACATATAAATCAGCACACACGCACAAACACACACGAGAGCATAACCTGTGGTGACTGGGTCGAAGCCTGCAGTGACTGGGGTCGTAGCATGCAGTGACTGGGTCGAACCCTGCAGTGACTGGGTCGTAGCCTGAAGTGATGGGTCGTAGCCTGAAGTGATGGGTCGTAGCCTGCAGTGATTGGGTCGTAGCATGCAGTGACTGGGTCGTAGCCTGCAGTGATGGGTCGTAGCATGCAGTGACTGGGTCGAAACCTGCAATGACTGGGTCACAGCCTGCGGTGACGGGGTTGTAGCCTTCAGTGATTAGGTCGTGGCCTTCAGTGACTGGGTTGTAGCCTTCGGTAACTGGGACGTAGCTTTCAGTGACTGGGTCGTAGCCTTCAGCTGCAGCTTAGAGCGTGGAAGGTAAGTGATACCCACAATTGCTTCCCTCTGAATATGAATTGATTGCGCCGTAAACCACAGTAATCTATGTAAGTATAACAGCCCTCCTGAATAGACGCTTTATATCAATCTTGGTAAATGGGCGCTACACATGTTTATTATATATATATATATATATATATATATATATATATATATATATATATATATATATATATATATATATATATATATATATATATATATATATATATATATATATATATATATATATATATATATATATATATTATATATATATATATATATATATATATATATATATATATATATATATATATATATATATATATATATATATATATATCATACTATACATACATCAGGTAGTCTCCCTGTTTCGATAGATGTGTTGAAGATTGTTGTTAGTGGTACACATAGCGCCTGTGTGTGTGTAATCGGCGTTTACATGAATGCATAGCTGCTAAATATATGCAAGCATTATGTAATACGTGCTGCAGATGTCAAAAGCACATCCTCCTGCTCTTGCCTCGCCTCAATTCCTCTACTCAACTTCCTAAAGCTGTATAGGCCCGGTTCTATTGCATTTGGTTACTAACTTTCCCCAACCTTACCCAGATTTCCCTTTATACATCTAAAGTTTCGCCGTGATTGCCTTCCTGACAAGACAGACAGGGACAGACAGTTTGAAATGTGAGGAACTGAGTCTAGGTAAAAAACAAAAGGAAGCTAGAAGTACAGCTGAGCCACAGAGTCGAAGGAAAAGAAGAGTTTCGTCTAGCCCTAGAGTGGTAAGGTAGTGAAACAAAATGAGTAAAGACAAACGCCATACACAACTTCAAGAGTGGGTATGACAAGGCCCAAAAAGCATGGAATCAATAACTTAACAAAGCAACATATGTGTCAACAATAACGAAAGCAAATTGAATATCAAAAGGTAAAACAAAAATTATATGAACGCTAACAAATGTTGTATACAAAATTACAGAAAATAAAGAGTTTGTTCCACAATGAGATCAGAGACTTAATTCTTAAAGAAAATATTAACTATTAACAGCAACAGCGACTATAACAAAATCAATACCAACAAAATTATATTATTATTATTATTTATAATAGTGAAAAGTTATAATGATAACATATATATATATATATATATATATATATATATATATATATATATATATATATATATATATATATATATATATATATATATATATATATATATATATATATATATATATATATAATATCATGTATATATATATATATATATATATATATATATATATATATATATATATATATATATATATATATATATATATAATGTATATATATATATATATATATATATATATATATATATATATATATATATATATATATATATATATATATATATATTACAATATATATATATATATCACAAACACTTATCTCTGGCCGAAGGAGACTCGACCTAGAACCTAGAACAAGGTACTCAGTGCTTTTACCATCCGTAAAACACTTGACCATCCCATGTGCCCATCCGTCGCCGATGTTCTTGATCCAAGCGTTATCTCATCCCCTGCATGCATCGGCGGCATCTCGTCAGCCGATGCATGCTGGGATAGATAATAGTAACACACTTGCTTGAAAGCTGGCTGCCTTGGATCAAGTCTAGGTGGCTGGGCTCAGTATGGGTCAGTTGTACGGTGGAAACACTGCGTACTTGCTAAATTCGTGGTTCGAGTCTCTGGCAAGAGATATGTGTGAATATTTCCCTGTTCTGCAATTCTAAAAATATATATATATTTTATATATATATATATATATATATATATAGGCAAAATTGGACAATTAGCAAGAACTCATTTAAAATTAAGTCCTTTCTAAAATTTTCTATTATACGTTTAAAGATATATTTTTTTCATTTATGTTAATGTAAAAATTAATAGTTTTGTACCAAAAGAACCTTAGAAAACTTATCTAACCTTATTATAACAATCGCAATTTAGTTTAGCCTAATCCAACTAAATATATTTTAGATAAGTTTATAAAATTTTAATAAATTATAATAAATTAAATTGGGCTTGTTATAATAAGGGTAGGTAAGTTTTCTAAGGTTCTTTTGGTACAAAATTATTAATTTTTACATTAACATAAATGGAAAAAAATATGTCTTTAAAGGTATAAGAGAATTTTTTTAGAAAGGACTTAATTTTAAATGAGTTCTTGCTAACTGACCAGTTTTACCTATTCGGACGACATATATATATATATATATATATATATATATATATATATATATATATATATATATATATATATATATATATATACATATATATATATATATATAATAAAAGTGAACAAAAAGAGAAAACTGAATCTTCTGAACAGTAAAACAACTGGATGATAACTACCTTTTTTCATATCTGCTAGACATCAGAGGAGTTTTATGCTGATAAGAAATATTTAAAAAAAAAATGCCGTTAACAGAATGAGAAACAAATACTTTTAAGTTATGAAATAATTCATATATCTTGGATAAATAAAGAACTCAGGCTGCCAATTCAACACTGCCTGACAATAGACATGTTCAATCAGGCTAGGTGTAGATGAATATGACACAAGTATAATATGTAGATAAGGCTTCCAAGTTAGTTATTATGCACAGGCACTTGCATTTGGCAACTCCACATGTGCCTGATATTGGCAAATATAAAATATTTATAGGCCTCCAGGGCCCTAGCCAGAATGTTAATAGCCATATACATGCATGTCTCTTTTTATGATTTTTTTTTCTAGTGAATAACGCAGAACCGGTATACTATTTAGTTACATATAAGTTATACCATCATACAATGGGAAACGACTCACTAGCTATTGGATAACAGTCTTTTATAGTTTGACTGAAATTTGTTATTTGATAACATTTATTTCATACATGTTTTCCAACTATTGCGTTATTGATGTGCACTCGCACATTTTTTTAGGTTTAATAATATAAATTTCAACTGCTATTGAACAGACTTTTTCATGTTCTACAGACAAAACAAACTAGTAATTATAAATTAATTTTACCACTGGAAACCCTAAATATTTTCTTGGATAAATAGTCAAATATTAAAAAATACCAACCTTTAAAAAAAACTGAGTGGTAATGTAGTGCATATTTCAAAGTGACCTTTTTTTATATATTTGTTAAAAAACTTAGATGGATTACCCAGAAGTGTACCAACCATAGCAATAAGAGTTTTTTTCGACACGCCATTAGGGATATGGTTAAACTGTATATAAAAGAATATAAAATATAGGAATAATAGAAAAATAGAGACAATTTTTATTGACTGGTCTTAAAAATTCAAGGAGGAAGAGGAGCATGAGAAATAAATGATTAAGCGAATAAGATGCAAGATATTTGTGTCCTAAGTATGTAAGTTTATTCAGGTATACACAAATACAGTTACATAGATTATCATACATAACAGCATATGTGTAGAGAACCTAGGATAACCCAAAAAAGTCAGACAGTAACTTATTTCCATTGGGGTCCTTTTAATACCTTATTATTATACAATGTAGAAGATATCTTATTATTATACTATAAAGGATATATACTAGGAATACAGTAAAAAGTTATTTGCATTCACATGTGTGGACGAAGTTTTGGGCAGTGCATGTCACTTGAGTGAATAAAACGCCATATAGACAGTATTTGTTCTAGTTGATGCACCATTGCTATCAACTCTATCTTTGCCTGTCTCAACCTGTTCGAGATATATGTACTGAGATGTCTAAACAAGTCATTATTCTCACTTACCTTGAAAGGGAAGTGGAGGAGTCAGACCTGTTAGAGGATTGCTGTAGCTTTTATTTTCCCATGATGGTTGATTGTCCTGGTCACTACCGTGGGAGGGAGAGAGGTAGGAGGGTATTTCCCTGCTTAGACTCGCCTCACCGAAGGTTAATCCATCATCAGTGGCACTAGGGTCTCGGCTCACAATGACTGCCAGAGAGGCCCTGTTTGGGGGTCCCGGTTCAAAATGACTGTCTCACTGACATTGGTTGGGAATCTCAGGTGCCAAGGACCGCCTTACAAGGACGCTGGTTATAGTGTCAGGTTAATCTGATGCTCTCCTTTGCACTGGTTAGTCTTGGGTGTTAATTAAGTCTCAGATCAGTGATGTCCTGTGTGCCACTAACTGGAGTCTCATGTCCCCTTGTCTATATGACACTATTTGGAGTCTCAGCTCACAATGACCACCGATGTGTACCTTGCTTTTATCCTATCTAATTTATGTCATTATTTATTTTGATTTCCTTTATCTAATCCTATACTAGTATGTTTGAACACGATCTGAGTTAGGCTACTTTTTAAAGCAAGCATTGATATATTTCTATCATTAATATTTGTGCAATATTAATGGAGTTATAAGGGCACTATTTACAATATAGTTTGTATCTTTTTTTTTAGTTTTCACGAAGCTTAACTGAGAGCACAACGCATTATTCCACTCATTGTCATAGCAATCGCTGCTGATGAGTTAGTGGCCAGGCTGAAGGCTCAAAACAGCATCAATGTGTAGGGCGTCAAGTATTTATGAGTAATTACTCGGCTGTTTATAGCATGCATAATTGTGTCAGCTCAGTAGCAAAGCTTAAAGGATGGCATTTGTTTTTAACTTTTTTTTTAATACCTTCCTCGCTTTCTCCTAATTTCCAGAAGCCAGCTGTCGAAAAGCTAAAGTATAAGTGACTTACTAACCATTACTTGCTTCCTCTTCTTTTTCTTCCAGCATCAGCTGATACACTGTACGAAGTACTTTCTTAAGATTAATCTTATCATAGTGAAGTGGAGAGGAGTCAGTTCCTTCACTCCCACAGCCTTCCCTGAGCCGCCCCAACTCATCTCGCCTCCGTCATGATCTCCAGCAAGTCGGGATGCTTAATCTCTGAGCCAACATGGCCTCTGATGCATGCTAATGCCGCTTCCTTAGTAGCTTTCTTTCACTTGATTGTCTTGTCTCCTTGTAATACTTTCCATGACATCATCTCGTCACTCACTGTCGAGGACAACACTCAAGCAACCGGGAAGTGTCGATACACCACTTGAATGTAATTCTTCAAGGCATTGTACCAGGGAAACTAGTCACCCTTTTCTCTCGTAGAGTTTCAACAGGTATTTCAACACAGCGCTTCTAGACACACACCGCTACGTAAACACTCGTGTAGTTGGGGGAGGGACGAAATATAGCAGAATACACAGTACTAGTAGTGTGTGCACACGTGTGCGTGAAGCACATAACACCTGGTGCGAGGGGTGTTCGAGGGAAGGACGGGGTGGGGGGACAAAGGGTGTACACGGAAAGGCACCCGCACCAGGGCAGAGGCAGCGCCAGACTAACCCACGGCGAGAGGACCACAGCTCCCTTCCTCACTGGGGAGACTCTGCTAGCTCGCCTGCTACCGCTGCTGTTGCTATTGTTACTGATGGTGTTGTTGCTACTATTTCTGCTGCTGTTGCTGTTGTTACTACTGCTGCTGCTACACTTTTGTTGTTGCTGCTGCTACTGCATCGGTTCTTGCTGCTGCACGTGTTGCTGTTGCTACTGCTGCTGCACCTCCTGTTGCTGCCCTCTCACGCGGCCCACAGTTATTCCCAAGTACATATTCGCAAAAACAGCACTGTTTCTAAAAGATTAATCCATTACCGCTAACACATGTTTATACCTCGAAGGTGGAGATAGACACTGATGAATCAAAGGGAATCATCACACTTCCACACGGGTGGCACTACTACCCGTTGTCTGGCACCGCAAGACACAGACAGGGCATTTCATTGACTCTTTGTGGAGACGACTGCATGGTGGATGCAGTAAAAAGCTAACAGACTGCCTCACATCACTCCAGCTAACAGCTTTGTGTTTATGATATACGGAATGAACAGTCAGAAAGGCTTTTGTGATCTTCGCTATTCTCTTTAGGAGGGCTGTATATCTTCAGCTGAGGTCTGGTAGTTGTCCTTGTCTTATTTCAATCCTATTCTGCATAACCTATAATACTTTAGCGCTTTATATAGTGTAATATATATATATATATATATATATATATATATATATATATATATATATATATATATATATATATATATATATATATATATATATATTATATATATATATATATATATATATATATATATATATATATATATATATATATATATAAATATATAATTATCTATAGTTTTATGTAGCATTCCTAATATAACCTACCGCAGCTTAATGTAATACTTTGTTCTAATTGCAGTGAACGTTTAGAAATTGACGCAAGGGATCAGTGAACAAAACCATGAGTGTAATAAAATAAGATTCGGTTGAAATGAAGGTGTACAATAAGCATAGACTGGATAACTACAAAACTTAAACCTGATCACTAGAAGAGGTGGGAGGCACTGCGAGTATAGCAATGTTGAGTATGCTAAACACCAACACCAACAATATCGTTCAACTATCATTCGAGCGTCAGGATCAGGCACTTAAGGTGCTTCAGATATCCTGATTAGGTGAGAAGAAAACAAGTTAAGGAGAGAGAAAGAGAGAGAGAGGAAGATGGGGGGTGACACCCACCCTTGTTCGAGTGTTTATTTACGCTTGGCCCTCGTGACAGAGGCCAGCCGGGGCATTGGAAAGAGCGCTATGGTATTCGCATCCGCCACACTTCTACATCTTCCTACCCCCTGCATATCCCCTTCCTCCTCCTCTTGTATGTATTTATATACTCATCTGGTTATGTGCACATTTATATATGTGTGTGTGTGACGACTGTCGCTAAAGACTAGGCGTCTCTGATAAATTAATATTGTGTAATGCAGTTTACCCCTGCCCACTTAATAGCCTACATATGAGTTAACCAGCTTACTTTTAATAGGTGTTGCTTAGTACACGTGAAGTAGGATTTGTTTCATGGTGTTCAGGCTGGTTATCGAGGCTAGTATTAGTACGTATTCTTGTGCATATAATATAGTTTAAAATGCTGAGAAGGTATTGCAACAATAAGTATGCATTATTTTGATATGTTTTGTACGTATATATATTCACACACACACACACAAAGGGCAAAGAAGACCGCAGATGAAGTAGAGTCTACGGAGCCAGAGACTACAAACCTCACTCAAGGAAAAAGATCTTGGGGTGAGTATAAAACCAGGCACATCTCCTGAGGCGCACATCAACCAAATAACTGCTGCAGCATACGGGTGCCTAGCAAACCTAAGAACAGCATTCCGACATCTTAATAAAGAATCGTTCAGGACCCTGTACACTGTGTACGTTAGGCCTGTATTGGAGTGTACAGCACCAGTTTGGAACCCACATCTAGCCAAGCACGTAAGGAAACTAGAGAAAGTGCAAAGGTTTGCAACAAGACTAGTCCCGGAGCTAAGGGGCATGTTCTATGAGGAGAGGTTAAGGGAAATCGACCTGACGACACTGGAGAACAGGAGAGATAGAGGGAATGTGATAACGACATATAAAATACTGAGAGGAATCGACAATGTGGACAGAGACAGGATGTTCCAGAGATGGGACACAGCAACAAGTGGTCACAGTTGAAAGTTGAGAACTCAGATGAATCACAGGGATGTTAGGAAGTATTTCTTCAGTCACAGAGTTGTCAGGAAGTGGAATAGTCTGGGAAGTGTAGTGGACGCAGAATCCATACAGCTTTAAGAAGAGGTATGGTAAAGCTCATGGAGCAGGAAGTGACCTAGTAGCGACCAGTGAAGAGGCGGGGCCAGGAGCTATGAATCGACCCCTGCAACCACACACACACACACGTGAAGCAGTATCGTTAATAGTGCTCCCGGGATTTAGCGTCTAGCAGCTGTCCTACGTTATTATTAGCGGTCATCGTACGTGATTGAATCAGTGAACATACCTACAAGAGTGTAATAGCTTTCTAGAGTGTGAATAATGTGGTAACATCAAAAATTTTACAATTTAAATTTGAATGCTGGTGATTTTACTGGAAGGTGTGTGAGGGAGGGTAGCAATCAGCTGGTCAGTGCCGGCGACAGTGTTGACACAAATAATCAAAACAATCATATTTAATGGGTCAATGTTGGGACCTTAAATAAAAATAAATGCAAATATGTGGTTGGTTATAGCAGCAGTGTAGTGATAAAGTCATAAACGAGTGATACAGTAAATAATGAAAGAAAAAAATTAGTCAATCCCCAGCACTTGGTGTTGTGACAACAGTTAGTATCATCAGATTTGTTATGACCATAACACTAAAGAAAAAAGCGTGAATACCAAGTTTTTTATGCATGATAAAATCTAGGGAGGGAGTTACAAACTGAAGATCATAGCAGCCACCACCAGGAGCCGCCATTGTTGTGCAGACGACGTCACTTGCCTATGTGTGGCAGCAATTTTTGGTTGGTGTCTAAAGTGTCAGTGTCTCGCCCTGCTGGTTGTATGCTATACCATCACTCTCTCCCTAACCTTTAGTGCCAGCAGATAGATAGGAGTAACCTTGACAATATTTAGTAAGTGATTTCAAATCTTCAGAAGAGTTGTGTAGCCTTGTGACCCCCCCCCCATTTTTCTCAAAGAACGACAAGCTAGTAAACTTGCACGCACACACTAACACACGTGTACACCAGTAAGTATTATAATAATAAATATTAGTATACATTAATAAGGATTAGTGAGAAATATTTCTATAATCTCCAAAAGAGTAGCGTAGCCTAGCGTGATAAAGCGACCCCCCCCCTCCCTTTGTTCTCAAAGAACGACAAGCTAGTAAAAGTGCACGCACACATACACACGTATACACCAGTAAGTATTATAGTATTAAATATTAGTATATGTTAATGTGGAATAGGGTGTGAAATATTTCTATAATATTCAGAAGAGTAGCGTGGTCTAGCGTGTTAAAGTGACCCCTCCCCTTTTTTCAAAGACTGAGAAGCGCGCGCGCACACACACACACACACACACACACACACACACACACACACATACACTCATACATATACACCTACTCAGACAAACCTAACCTAACATATTAGATCATAAATCCCTCCCCTCCACCACACCCCATTTTTTTTTTACACAAACCTGAAGGAGCTAGAGCATCCTAACAGGATAAAAAATGGGATCTCAAAAGGGAGGACGTAAAGGCAAGGGAACTGAGGATGGTTGTTCTGAAAAGGAAGAATGGGTAGAACGGCTCAAGAACAAAATGGATAAAGAATGGGAAAAAAGGATAAATGAGCTTTACAGTAACATGTTAGAGAAGATATCTGCAGAGAGCAAAAAGTGGGACTCACGAGCTGTAGTAGCTGAGGCAAAGATACAAAGACTGGAGGAAGAAATGGATGTGCTGAAGCAAGATATAAAGATGAGATCCGAAAGGAGTAAGGTGACTGAAATGGAAACATCAGTAGGCAGGGAGGGGACTGAAGGAGGGGATGGAGCTAAGTCTTTAGCAGATGTACTATCAGACCATCAGAGTGTCCAGGAGATGATAAGGGAAACAACAAAGGAGATGCTTAAATCAAATCCAGAGATATTGAGAGAAAAGAAATGGGCAGAAGAGAGGGAGAGGTCAATAATTATTCATGGGCTTCAGGAGGCTGAAGGGAAGACCTATGATGAAAGAAAGCATTGGGAGGAAACAGAGATTAAGAGCATCATTGCAATAACAGGAGAGAAGGACATGTCTCAGGTAGAAAATTTTAAGACTTGGGTGTATTCGAGGGAAAAAAATCAACCAATCAAATTGACATTCAAGACGGAAGTGGTAAGGAACAGGATACTACAACAGAAGCCAATGTTAACAGAATCTCAGGAATATCAACAAGTGTACCTCAATCGAGACAGATCACGAAAAGAAAGGGAACAACTGAAAGTGAGAGCAAGACGAAATCAGTGGAAGGAAAGAGAGACAGGACAGGCAACGACAGACAGGAAAGAACAGCCTCTGGGGGAACATCAAACACATATGCTTTTAGAAACCCCTCAACCCCTGTCACCACATATCAACCAAACACAATAACCACAAACAAACCACACATCATAGCCCCCACCCCACTAAGCACTAATTTCACAATCACAGCATCTTCCCATAATCTGCCCTGCCTCCCACCTCCCCAGCCTGCACCTTCCTCTCCCATCTCCCAAAATACATTAATGGAAAGGAAGCTAAAGGTATGGTACACCAATGCAGATGGAATAACAAATAAGAGTGAAGAGTGGCAAGAACGAATCACTGATGCATCACCTGACATCATAGCACTAACAGAGACAAAACTTACAGGGATGATAACAGATGCAATCTTTCCACCTGCATATCATATCCTGAGGAAAGACGGAGAGAACAGAGGAGGGGGAGGAGTAGCGCTGCTCATCAAAAACCAGTGGAGTTTTGAGGAAGTGGGAGGAATGGACAGAAGGGAAACAGAAGACTTCATTGTTGGAACACTTCAGACTGGGGGTCCAAAGGTGACGATAGCAGTGATATATAACCCACCATTGAACAGCAGGAGGACAAGACAAGAGTATGATGTGCACAATAGGGCAATGGTGGGTACACTAGCTGAAGTGGCCAAGAGGGCTCATATGGGTAGGACAAAATTACTCATAATGGGGGATTTCAATCATAAAGAGATTGACTGGGAAAATCTAGAGCCACATGGGGGACCAGAAACATGGAGGGCTAAGATGTTGGAGACTGTATTAGAGAACTTCATGCACCAACATGTTAGGGATACAACCAGAGAGAGAGAGGATGTTGCCGCGAGGCTGGATCTCATATTCACCTTGAATAGCTCAGACATAGGGGATATCACACACGAAAGACCCCTTGGCGCTAGTGATCATGATGTCCTGAGTTTTGAATACCTTGTAGAGTTACAAATGGAGAATGCAGCAGAGCGGGAACAACGAGAGAAGCCGAACTTCAAAAAAGGGGACTACATAGGAATGAGAAGTTTCCTGCATGAAGTGCAATGGGAAAGAGAACTAGAAGGAAAGACAGTAAATGAAATGATGGAACTAGTGACCACTAAGTGCAGGGAGGCAGAGGAGTTCATACCAAAGGGTAACAAAAAAAATAGTAAGACCAGAGTGAGCCCATGGTTTAACTGGAGGTGTAAAGAGGCTAAAGCCAAGTGTGCTAGAGCATGGAAAATGTATAGAAGGCAAAGGACTCAAGAAAACAAGGAGTTGAGCAAAAGAACCAGAAATGAATATGCTGGGATAAGGAGAGAGGCCCAGAGGCAATACGAGAACGACATAGCATCAAAAGCCAAATCTGAACCAAAGTTATTATACAGTCATATTAGGAGAAAAACAACAGTCAAGGACCAAGTAATCAGGCTGAGGAAAGAAGGAGGGGAGCTCACAAAGAATGACCAGGAAGTATGTGATGAACTAAACACAAAATTTAGAGAAGTATTTACGGTAGAGACAGGGATGCTTACAGAAAATCGTGGAGGTAGGGTGCACCAGCAGGTGCTGCACACAATACACATATCCAAGGTAGAGGTGATGAAACTGCTAGGTGAAATAGATACATCGAAGGCGGTGGGCCCAGATAACATATCTCCTTGGATACTGAGAGAATGAGCAGAGGAACTGTGTGTACCGCTAGCAACAATCTTCAGTAAATCTATCGAAACTGGACAATTTCCTGAGGCGTGGAAGACAGCAAATGTAGTTCCAATTTTTAAGAAGGGAAACAGACAGGAAACGTTAAACTATCGACCAGTGTCTCTGACTTGTATAGTATGCAAAGTAATGGAAAAGATCATCAGGAGAAGAGTCGTGGAACATATTGAAAAGATTGGGCTCATACATGACAATCAGCACGGCTTCAGAGATGGGAAATCCTGTGTCACAAATCTACTTGAGTTCTATGATAAGGTAACAGAAGTAAGACAGGAGAGAGAGGGATGGGTAGATTGCATCTTTTTGGACTGTAAGAAGGCTTTTGACACAGTACCACACAAGAGACTGGTGCAAAAATTAGAGGAGCAGGCAGGAATAATAGGGAAAGTACTCCAATGGATCAGGGAATACCTAACAGGAAGGAAAAAACGAGTGTTGGTACGTGATGAAGTGTCAGAGTGGGCGCATGTGTCGAGTGGGGTTCCACAAGGGTCATTCCTAGGTCCGGTGCTGTTTCTTATATATGTGAATGACATGATGGAAGGAATAGATTCAGAAGTGTCACTGTTCGCTAATGATGTGAAACTGATGAGGAGAATACAAGCGGACGAGGATCAGTTAAGATTACAAGGGGATCTGGACAGACTACAAGTCTGGTCAAACAAATGGCTCCTGGAGTTTAACCCCAGTAAGTGTAAGGTCATGAAGATTGGGGAAGGACACAGAAGACCGCAGACGGCATACAGGTTAGGGAATCAAAGGCTGAAAACGTCACTTAAAGAAAAGGATCTTGGGGTAAGCATTATAACGAACATGTCTCCTGAGGCACACGTCAATCAAATAACTGCTGCAGCATATGGGCGATTAGCAAACCTGAGATTAGCGTTTAGACATCTGAGAAAGGAGTCATTCATGACATTGTACACCGTGTATGTCAGGCCTATACTGGAGTATGCAGCACCAGTATGGAACCCTCACCTAGTCAAACACGTCACGAAATTGGAGAAAGTGCAAAAAATTGTAATACGTTTAGTCCTGGAACTGAGAGGTATGTCTTGTGAGGAGAGGTTAAGGGAACTCAACCTGATGACACTAGAGGATAGGAGGAACAGGGGGGACATGATAACAACGTATAAAATACTGAGAGGAATTGACAAGGTGGACAGGGCTCGAATGTTTCAGAGATGGGATACAGGAACAAGGGGCCACAATTGGAAGCTGAAAACCCAGATGTGTCATAGGGATGTTAGGAAGTATTTCTTTAGCCTTAGAGTTGTAAAGAAGTGGAATAATCTGGAGAGTGAAGTAATGGAAGCAAGTTCCATACATAGCTTTAAGAAGAGTTATGATAAAGCTTATGGAGCAGGGAGAGAGTGAATTAGTATCGACCAGTGAAGAGGCGGGGCCAGGAGCTATGAATCGACCCCTGCAACCACATATCGGTGAGTACATATAGGTGAGTATATATATACACACACACACACACGCAGGACAGAGAGGGAACACAGAAACAAGGGGTCACAATTGGAAGTTGAAGACTCCTATGAGTCAAAGGGATGTTAGGAAGTATTTCTTCAGTCATAGAGTTGTCCGGAAGTGGAATAGCTTAGAAAGCGACATAGTGGAGGCAGGAAACATACATAGTTTTAAGACTAGGTTTGATAAAGCTCATGGAGCAGGGAGAGAGAGGACCTAGTAGCAATCAGTGAAGAGGCGGGGCCAGGAGCTATGACTCGACCCCTGCAACCACAAATAGGTGAGTACGCACGCGTATACAACTGGCCTAGTGTCTAATCGACATGTGCCTAGGGCAAACTGGTAACTAACATATACATATGTATATGTATATATATATATATATATATATATATATATATATATATATATATATATATATATATATATATATTATATATATATATATATATATATATATATATATATATATATATATATATATATATATATATATTATATATACTATATAGGGAGGTACCACCTCTAGAACTTTGCTGGGAACCCTCATCCTCAGAGAAGACAATAAACGTACCTCAGGATATATATATATATATATATATATATATATATATATATATATATATATATATATATGGTACAAAAGATTTAAGAGATACATTGCTGATATAAAGATGGCATATACAGTACACGAGGTGAGAGATACATGTCTAGTACATATTGTTACATGTTTGTCACTGATTATAATGCGAAAATCTCATCCAGCTCTTCCGAGCTTGGGCGCGTGCCCAGAATACAGCATGCATTACCCTCTGAACAGCAGCGCTGAGTCGCTGGAACAGAAAACTAGCTGCCCTGGGATCCCTAGTAGTACATATATATATATATATATATATATATATATATATATATATATATATATATATATATATATATATATATATATAATATAATATAGTCCAAATCCTCTCCCCAACCCCCACCCTCTTCTTTCTCGTATAATTTTTATTACCTTGCCTGATGGAGATACCTTCATAAAAATAACATTTCTCCTGTGTACGAGATAGGCCATACTTAGAGATGGCAATTTCCAACTAGTATTAACTCCAGTTCTACTGGACTAAAACCCTTTTGTAGCTGCCGTAGTTGCTGAACCTTTAATGGAATATTTGACAATATCCTCATTGCCCTACTGAAGTCTCCCAGCTCATCCTGACACATTTCAAACACTAAGTAGGAAATTTATCCTGTGTTATGAGATATGACGAGGAAACATAGTTTTGTTCCCACTGTATTTATCATATAAAATAGGTAACAGCACACTGCTGATGTATGCAATTATGCTAATTAAATAATAAAACTCCTTGTCTCCTTTTCCACAGTTTCCGCTTCCTCCTCTCATTTGCTCTCCTCATCCTTCCTCCCTCTGCTCCCCCATTACCTCCCTATCATCCTCCCTGGCTAACCCATCAGGTCACTGCATGAGGTACTAGTTAATGTGCTTCTGTTGCTTTTGTTGTTACTTCTCTTGCTGCTGCTTCTACTGTTGCTCTGCTTCTGTTGTTGATGCTGCTTCTGCTGTTGCTGCTGCTGCTACTGTTGCTGATGCTTCTACTGTTGCTGTTACTTCTTATCTTGCTGCTGATTCTACTATTGCTGCTGCTGCTACTGTTGCTGCTGCTGCTACTGTTGCTGCTACTCATATTGTTGTTGCTATTAATGTATTAATGTACTGTTTTTCCTAATGCTGCTGCTGCCTGATGAAGGGGCTCTTGATCTGAAGAACAGAATAAAGAACCCTGCCCTTCCTCGGGTCAAACTTGATTGGCTCCCATTCTTCAGGTGCTGCATGACCATTACAACACCAATAATAATAATAATAATCGTCATCAACAGCAGTGAGTCGGCAGTTTACACCAGATACTTTATGATATTGTGAAATCAGTAGACGGAATAATACAATATAGGTGCAAATTATGAATCAACTGTCACACGCACGCACACAGGCACGCAAAAAAAAAACTATGAAAATGTATTCTCAGCACACAAATTATACCCCACTTCCTCACCACAATATGAGAAGGATTTCTTAGTAGTAACCCTGAAGGTCATTAACCCATATTAAGCCAGGAAAGATAATGTGGCTTATTTCTGATGGAGAAATGTGATTGAAGTATACAAATGGAAAACAAGAATAAATAAAGGGGATGTATAAATAGATTGGAGGCGCATCAATGGATTCAAGTTGGACAAATTTAGTTTTATGAAGGATATAGAGAAGCAATGGTATGGCAGTAGAGTTGTGGATGAATGGAACATATTCCCAGGTAACATAAGTGAGGCGAGAACTTTTGGGTAGCTTTAAATATAGGATGGAAGGGTACATGAGTGGGTGTTAAGTTAGACCTGCCTAGCATGGACCAATTGTCTTACTGCAGCGTTCCTTCATTCTGACTGACTGAATACTCTCAGGTAAGACCCATAAAGGGTGATAAAGATTTTGATAAATGAAGAATAGTGGGTGAGAGGAGTTTTAATTAGGTGAAGGGAAAGAGCCAGGGCTAAACCCAGTAGCGTAGCGTTGGTTGGCATAATAGATGAGGTAGTTTGAGGAGTGGTGGTGATCTGCATGTTGAAGTCGCTCACTGGGTGTACTGGACTTGGTTCGGGAGGCACGGGCATTTTGTGGGCGGCAGCCATAACGTCATCGCTGGTTTGCTATTTGTACTGCTTCTCTTAAATGATTGAGTGGGGTACTTGGAATGTTGCTGGGTAAAAAGGACGTCTTTTAAGGTCCACCCCTGCAGAGGGCAGGGTAGAAGTTAGGAGATAGAAAGTATAGTATTAGGTGTAGAGAGGAGGAGGAGCAGGATTATTGATAGATTGAAAAAGGTTAAGATTATTGTCTGGCTGTCTGATGACATCGTCTAGAAAGGTTGTCCAAGTGTCTTGGTAGGTTTCAATTCGGTCTATTTGTCTGTCACTGAGTTCTTTCCAGAACACGTTCAAAGCCGTAGTGCCGGTCCTGTTGTGGAGGGACTCGCTGGTGGCGAAGTCATCCCACTTCGTTCCCAGCACCTACCGCAATGCACGGTTCTGTATTCGTTGCAGTTTCAAGATGTTTGTTTTGGCAGCAAGAGAGAGGGCAAGAGGTGTGTATGTGATGAGTAATTCATTCTTGTGCTCTTGTATTCATTTTCACAGGATCCCACCCACAACAAACACCTGAGTCCTAGGTAACTACTTCCTGCCAGATGAACAGGTTCATACATCTCGCCTCGCCCAGGTATCAAGTTAAAAAAAAAAAAACTTTCTGTACCTGGTTTACTATCAAAAATTCACGCAAAAGCGTAATCAAACATAAGATACATAGAAATTAATAATAATAATAATAATAATAATAATAATAATAATAATAATAATAAAAATAATAATAATAATAATAATAATAAAATTGTTAATATTTGAAGTTTATTTTGATATACTCGTGAGATTTATTCCTTTCATTCTTTGGATCGAATCTAATTGTCGCCTATTTCCCAGGCGCTGAATGACCCATACAGCTTCACGCATCCCCGTGAATGTTATAATAATTGTATGGTATGCAACAAATTGAATATACATACAAGCAAAATTCTGGAGTTGGCTAGGCTTACATCCTAACCTAATTTTAACGTCATGCAAGACCAGTGGAGACCTGATGCAATTACAGCCTTCACCCCGAGGTCACTTGTCCCCACTCACCAACCTTCCCACAAGCCCAACTTCCCCACCTCCCCATCCCCATATGCCAACCCTCTCATACCTACCAATCCCTACACGCCCTCCCTCACCTGCCTACCTCACATAACCTCATTTAAAAATTTCACTACTATACCTTTTTAATTTCTGCTTATGAGAACTCCAGATATAGACTGAAGTATACCACTCATTTTTTCCCCCTTTTTTATTGTGTCTGTGTTGGCTTGCTTGTGTAATAGCCGGTCGTTGGTTAACTAAATTTAAAGCCTATCAACTGCACGAGTCATTCATCGGTATCATACTCCACCACCAGTCAGTTATACCTATCTGAAATAAGGACTAAAGTAAATTCTTAGGATATATACACAGAATATACATTCGGATCAATAACACTTGTTTTGTTTACGTATGCGGGCGCGTCTTATAGTATATATATATATATATATATATATATATGATATATATATATATATATATATATATATATATATATATATATATATATATATATATATATATATATATATATATATTCCAGATTTGCTTGTAAACAGGATATTGCTTGCATGTGGAGAACAGAGCGTATGGGGTGACACAATTGAACGGTGTTGTGTGTGTTTGGCCGTGAACCTCCCGGCAGTAACTGTACCTACACACACACACACACACACACACACACACACACACACACACATTCTGTGAATACCTTAATAAACAAATATTAAAGTTACGTTAGTAAAATAAACAATTAAACGTACAGCAGTGCCACCCATAGGAAAAGTAATTAGTTTAGTCCAAACAGAAGGGGTCAGTGGGCAACCACCCTCGTTTTATGTTAGTGAAGTAAAATATTTTTTTTATATATATATTATTAATAAGTTCTGTAAATTAGTCTTGCTTTCTCTGTTCATTTTAAAACAGTTTATCCTCTACAACTGGCGTTGGATTTTAAGCAAATTTCTCGATATGCGTTATTTAGGTTAGATTAAGTTATGTCGGGTTAGATTAAATTAGGTGAGATTAAGTTAAGTTACATTTGGTTAAGTTACTGTCGTCTGTGAGTAAAATGTAACGCCAGAATATAAGCGCAAAGCTTCTAGATTACGGTGCTCTTCACAAGGATAAGGCTGAGGACTCATTACCTCATCTATTCTATATAATTCTACATTCTTCACATTATGTCCTTGTACTGAGGGCGAAACGTCTTCAAATAAATATACCCAGATGTGGCACATGTGTCTAATTCTTCATCAAAATTTAACCCATTATAACATACCATAACGCCAATAAATGCAATAATAAATATAGACGACGAAAACCTTTATAAAGCGAAGAGAAAACTCACAGAGTGTATGGTGAAACAGACAGTCAAATAATTACGTTTCCATTGCAGTGTTTCAGTCATATATTAGACGTTTTACCTAAAGAATATACTAACTTTAATCAGGAGCAGGTTTTCTTCTAACTAAAACAACGTGCGTAGGGATACCAACGCTCTAAGGTTCGTATACAATAAGTCCCTCACTGCCAGACATAACCCGTTGGTTGATGTTTTGCGTTACCAGAGGTTAAATGTACGTTAATAGACCCAATCTAGCCTAGCCTAGCTTAACCTAACAGAATAGCATTTAACTTTGGTAGAGGCTCAGGTCGGCAAAAAACGTTAACAGAGGTTAAAATGCCTTAGCCTAGCCGTACCTAACCCCATTTAGCCTAGCTTAGCTTAGCCTAGCAGAATAAAATGCATTAACTTTGATAGAGAGGGTCAGGTTGGCAGAAAGTAACGAAGTGTAAGGCGTGTAAGAGCACACGAACCACAATTGTTAACGTTGATTATTGAACGAAATTTGCATCAGTATTGTGACAGGAGTGACTGTGATGTGACAGATGTGCACACACCAGCAGCTGACAGCAACACTGGTGTGTTCAACAAGCATACCGGTACCCTTCAGGGACAACATTACATTATTATTAGTTTCAGGTATTCCGGTCGAACAGCGGGAACAACAATACAGGTGCAAAGTGGTACAGTTTCAGGTATTTCGGCTGAACAGCGGTACATAACCTGGGTAGCCTCTGGGAGACTCGCTCATATGTTTAGTTCTACCTGGGAATCGAACCCGGGTTCTTTTGATTGTGATACAAAAAAAATACATATTCCGTCCTCAACTGAAGGGCTCTTGATCCGAGGATTTAGAACTATTTTCCATTTCGGATTAAACCTGGTTGCCACCCATCTCTCTCATTCTCCAAAGCGTTCTCCCATGATTTATAATAATAATAATAATTAATATTATTATAATTATTATTTATTTTTAACACACCGACAGTCTCCTACGTGGCAGGGGTGCCCTTCCAGAGCAAGACGAAACACAGTCACCATCACTCATTCAGTGGCTATCTAGCCAAAAGTTGGATAGTTCTCCGAACTGCAACAAAGTGCCATTATGCATTTCCTTACATAATTATACCCGAGTGACTCACAATGTAATGACACGATTGCAAACAAACCATACCACTGGTGGGGTTGGAACCGCGGGCGGGTTCAACCCCACCCTTAGGTTTATACCAGTTTTGAGAAACTTTGTGAGACAGTGGAAGCCCTGGTGTTGGGAGACGGTAAACCCGGTATTGAAAGAGCAAGTCCTGGTTTTTGAAACAAAAACCCTGGTTTTGAGATCGCAAACCTTGGGAAATTGTGAAATGGCACAAAGCCTGGTATTATAAGACAGAACAAAGCCTGTTTTGTGAGATAAAACAAAGACTGGTTTGTGGGGATAAAACAAAGGCCTGGTATTGTGGGGATAAAACAAAGCCGGGTTTGTGGGGATAAAACAAAGCCTGGATTGTGAGATAGAACAAAGCCTGGTATTGTGAGATGACAAAGTCTGGTTTTGGGGAGATAGCACAAAGCCTGGTGTTGTAAAATAGCACAAAACCTGGATTGTGAAATAGCACAAACCCTGGTATTAGGTCGAAAATAAAATAAGAGCATAATAACGTGGGAGCGAGACGCAGCATGTATCAGGAGACTGCCTGTTTGCCCGGGTGGCGCCGGCTCCCCCTGCCTCACTAAACACAAGTAACATTCAAACCAACGCAAATTGGACTAAATTCTTTTTATACGTCCTCTGAGCATTTTTGGGCTGTATCGGTTATATGTTCGTCTGTCTGTATGGCGACTAGTTCCTGTCATTCTGTCTGACTGTATGGCGACTAGTTTCTGTCTTGTCTGTGTAGTGTCTAGGCACTGTTTTTCTGTCTGTGTGGCGGCTACTTTATATGTCTGCGTGTCTGTCTTTGTGAAGTGTCTGTCTATCTGTTTATGTGATGTATCTATATTCTGGATCTACTTTTGTCTGCCTGTCTTTTGTCTCTTCCTCTTATTGTCAGTCAGTCAGTCTGTGTGGCCTGTCCAGTACCTAAATCCTTGGCCTAAACTTCAGTGACGCTGGTTTATGAAGCTTCAGTGACGCTGGTTTATAAACTTCAGTGACGCTGGTTTATGAAGCTTCAGTGACGCTGGTTTATGAAGCTTCAGTGATGCTGGTTTTTGAAGCTTCAGTGACGCTGGTTTATGAAGCTTCAGTGACGCTGGTTTATGAAGCTTCAGTGACGCTGGTTTATGAAACTTCAGTGACGCTGGTTTATGAAGCTTCAGTGACGCTGGTTTATGAAACTTCAGTGACGCTGGTTTATTAAACTTCAGTGACGCTGGTTTATCAAGCTTCAATGACGCTGGTTTATGACGCTGGTTTATGAATGTTAATGTGTGTGTGTGTGTGCTGGTTTATAAAGCTTCAGTGACGCTGGTTTATTAAACTTCAATGACGCTGGTTTATTAAGCTTGTGACGCTGGTTTATCAAGCTTCAATGACGCTGGTTTATCAAGTTTCAGTGATGCTGGTTTATCAAGCTTCAGTTAAACTGGTTTATTATTAAGAGGTGCAATTTTGTTATGGAGCTGTGACGGTGAGCGGGTTTCAATCACTAATAATGACCAGGTAATTTGACGGACATAAAAATAATAATAATAATAATAATAATAATAATAATAATAATAATAATAATAATAATAAAATAATAATAAGAATAATAAAATAATGATAATAATAATAACAACAATAAGGAATAATAAAATAATGATAATAAAAAAATTATAATATCTTAAAGGATTATTATGGACAGTTTTGCCAAGACGTGCTTGTGGAGTGGGGTGTTGGCACCAGTGCTGGGATCAGACCCTGAGTGCCAGCGGACTTCATTCCATTAGTGGCACCTGGTCGTGACCCCCCGTTCTCACCTAAATGTGGTTGCAAGGGTCGATTCACAGCTCCGCCCCCTTCCCCGCGTGTTGTACTCAGCTATTTGTGGATATAGGGGCGATTTGTTCCTGGCCAGGCCTGTTCGCTGGTCGCTACTAGGTTCACTCTCTCCTGCTTCATGAGCTTTATCTTTTCTCTTCTTAAAGCTATGTATGGATCCCCTCCACTACATCATTCTCCAGATTGTTCCACTTACTGACAACTCTATGGTTTAAGAAATCTTCCTAACATCCCTGTGACTCATCTGAATTTTCGGCTTCCAATTGTGTCCCCTTGTTGCTGTCTCATGTCTGAAAATCTTGTACCTATCCCCCCCTGCCCCAAATTTCCCCTCAGTATTTTATATGTTTTTCCCTGTCCTCCATATTCCTCCTGTCCCCAGTGTTGTCAGGTCGTTTTTTTCCCTTTAAACCCCCCCCTCGTGGGGAGGTTAAAAAAAACTAGTCCCTTAATTGGGGCTAGTCTTGTTGCAAAAAATTTTTAATTTTAATTTATTGGTGTGCTTGACCAGGTGTAGGGTTCTATACTGCTCATCCCAAAATAGGCATGACATACCCCGGTGTCAGAGTCTTGAGTGATTCCTTACTCAGGTGTCGAAACGCTAGGTTTGCCAGGCGCCCGTATGCAGTTTTGGCCCCCCCAGCCCGTACTCTGTTTTTCGGTCTTCTTTCAACTTCTCCAAACTTCATGACTTTGCATTTTTGGGGGTTTAAAAACCCCGGGCCCATTGTTGGGGGGCTTGCGGGGCCGTTCCCCATCCCCCTTTTAGTCCCCCCTGATACACATCCGTTGAATTTTTCACATTAGCTTCGCATCGTCTGAATCAATTCCTTCCTCCCCGTCATTCACATATACCAGAAACAACACCGGCCCTAGGACTGACCCCTTTTTGGGAAACCCCCTCGTCACAAGCGCCCCTGACACCTCGTCCGTACCATCACCCGTTTTTTTCCCTTTTGTCCCCATATTCTTTTTTCCGCGGTGCCTTTCCTTTTTTTTCCTGTCTGCTCCTCCAGCTTTTGCACTAATCCTTTTTTCGGAACTGTGTTGAAGGCCTTCTTGCCTTTTTGTGTGTTTGTACTCAACTGTTTGTGGTTGCAGGGGGGGATTAACAGCTCCTGGCCCCTGTTTCTTCGCCAGTCGCTAGTACGTGGGCCACTCTCTCCCTGCTCCAAGAGCCTTATCAAAACCCATCTTAAAGCTATGTATGGATCCTGTTTGGGGGTGTGTGTGTTTTTGTGTGTGTGTGTGTGTGTGTGTGTGTGTGTGTATGCCACCATTTTTCCACACCAATATCCCACCACCTCACCTCCCATATGACCTCTTAATCACCAATTAAGGATCACCAAGTTAATGAAATCACCGGGGGGGGCCTGCCATGGCCCTACCAGGGACACTCCCCCCCGGCCCCTCTCCGGGGGGGCCCAATCCTCTGCTCCCTCACTTCGGTATTGAAACTCGTTTTCTTTGAGGTAACACTGGGGGAACGGAATCTTTAAAAAACCGGGGGACTTTCCCGGGGCTTTTTTGGGCATTAAAAACCCGGGCACATTCCAGTCCATATGGGGGAATGTATCATGATCGCATTCCATTTCAGGTCGGGGTTATGTGGGGGTCACATTTCAGTGTATTTCGGACAATATTTGGGGGCATATTCAAGCGCATTTCAGTTGTGTTTTTTTCCCCCTTTTAACCTACAGATGATTATAAAAAAAAAAACCTTAAAAAAGGGTATTCGGTTATCAAAGCTTGGATAACTTTTCTAATTAAGATCCTGGAGGTTTATTGAACTCAAAGTCAAAATAATTATTCGTAAAATTTTAAAAATTATTCTAATGACCTAAAAAAAAAGCGCCCCAAATCTAAATCATCATTCTCTCAAACACAAAAAAAACCACCGTCAAAATCTAAATGATTCAAAAAAGTCAAAAAAAGTCAATCATCATAGGGGACAATTTTTTTTTTTAAAAAAATATGCAAAACCCGGAAGGGGTTTGGGTTTGAACGCATGGCAGTAAATCAAAAAATCCAGGCCAGTGTGTAAACCACTGGGGCCCCTGGTTCAATAAGATTCACCCATCTAGGTATTTTATACACCAGGGGGAAGGTTAAACAGGCCACCACTGTGACCACAAATGCAAGTTTGTCAGATGAATCTCCCCCCAGAAACTTTTGGGGAGTTGGGAAAAACCCCCCTTTCCCCAACGCGTTATTACGATTTCCTGGGGTCGAAATTTTCCCATTGCGACTTTAACCGAGACCCCGTCCTCAGAATGTAAGGATGGGAGGTAGAGCTCGCTTCCTCATCACGACTCCTTGCCTTATCTGAATGTAACCTGTAATTATTCCCATAAACCCAATTTCTCCTTTATATAATCCGGAATTAATCCCATCAAGGTTGTTATTAGCTCCGGCGACTCCTAATTCGATCTTATGAAAGACCGAAGACTTGCGTTTAAAAAGACAATGTTAATCTGGGTTACAAAGGAAGGCGCAGAGCATGAGACCTTGGCTTCGTGAAATCACTCTTTGGCTTCGTGCAGATACCTTAGCTTCCCCAAAGTCGCTCCTTGACTTCGTAGACACTCCTTTTTTTCGTAGAGACGTTCTTTTACTTCATAGAGACATTCCTTGACTTCGTAGAGACACTATTGACTTCGTAGAGACATTCCTTGACTTCGTGGAGACCTGATTGACTTCGTAGAACACTTTGGTTTCGTGAAACCTCCTTGAATTTATGAGACTTCTTGACTTTGTAGAGACAGTCCTTGATTTCAAGGAGACAAATCCTTGAATTTGTAGAAATAGTCCTTGACTTCGAAAGACAGTCCCGACTTCGTTGAGGTCCCACACCATCACAAACAAACAACCCATATACGAGGTTGGAAAGCGTCTTACATTCCCAACGAGGAGTTCAGACGTTAATATTTATGCTGACCGTCTCAACACCTGCCATTGTAGACACGACTGTCCCAGCAGTGGACCGGAATTTGCAGGAAACAAAAGGTTTAAACCTGAAGAGCATAGCACTGCAGTGAGGCAACTGGCCCATGCTAGGCAAGTCATACTTTGTTCTTACTCATTTTCCACTTTTGAGGCAGTCCCAAGGCTTAAGTCCCTACGGCCTTTGTTGGGGTGAAACCCTGGGCAGGAGTGATGATGTGGGTTTAACAAAAGTGTCAAGAGGGGAAACCTTGTCGTGCAGAAACAATTTCTGGCAATGATCAGTAATAGACTAGGGAAGGCACCATCTTCCACCCTGCCTAACTTTCCCCTCAAGTTCACCACCCCAGAAAACTCCGCTACCCCCAGAAGAACTCCGCTGCCCCCAGAAGAACTCCGCTACCCCCAGAAGCTCCCACCCCCAGAAGAGCTCTTTCCCCCAGAAGAACTCCTTTTCCCCAGAAGAACTCCCTACCCCCAGAAGAACCCCTGCCCCCAGAGAACTCCCTCCCCAGAAGGGAAATCCGCTCTCCCAAGGAAGAACCCTGCCTCAGAGGGGAAATCCGCTACCCCAAGGGAAAAAACTCCCCCAAGGAAGCTCCCTTCCCCCAGAAGAACTCCCTCCCCAAGAAGGCTCCACCATCCCCAAGAAGGGCTCCATCACCACAAGAAGGCTCCACCACTCCAGGAAAACCCTCCACCACCCCCAAAGCTCCAATACCTCCAACAAGGCTCAACACCCCAAAAGGCTCCACCACCCAAAAGGCTCCACCACCCAGAAAGGGGCCACCACCCCAATAAGAGCTCCACCACTCCAGAAAGGGCTCCACCATCCCAATAAGAGCTCCACCACCCCAACAAGGCTCCCGCTCCCATCAAGAACCCACCACCCCAACAAGGCACAAGTTCCATATAAAACTTTCTTAAAAAACTCTATATAGTGTTTTTTAAATATAATTTTGAGAAAGTGCATTCTTAGCACCACTAATCCAGTTTTGAGATGAAGCCTCTCAGGGGTTGAGGTTCACTCCTGTCTCTTACATGCATTCACATAGAGGAGTCTGGTGCTCGGGATACAGGGATACCCTCGCCCCGGATCATTTTGGGAAAAGAATATGGTACTCTGGGATCCGGGTTTCGCTCGGATAATTCCCTCGTTTAAAAAAACCATATTAGATATATCTTAATTTTATTTACCCCCAAATAATTCTTGACCCATTTTTTTCAAATTCTCTTCCTTTATGTGTAAAAGAAGTGACATTCCTTTAGGTGATCATTTTACAAACTACTGTTTTACAAACTACTGTTTTACAAACTACTGTTTTACAAACTCCTTTTTACAAACTATTTTTTTAAACTCTGTTTTACAAACCCTGTTTTACAAACTACTGTTTTACAAACTACTGTTTTACAAACTACTGTTTTACAAACTACTGTTTTAAAACTACTTTTTTTACAAACCACTGTTTTACAAACTACTGTTTTACAAACTACTTTTTTCAATCGTGTTTAATCGTAGAGGAACTACCAAGAGGTTTACTGTCACGGTATGAAAAAAGATCGCTCCAAGCGCTTCGAAACAATCCCACGCGACTGTAATTTAGAAGCGGAACCAGGAGCTGAGACTCAACTTCCTCGCATGACTCGGTAAGTACAAACACAAAATGGCAAATCGCCAGTTAATATGCAAAATAAACTGAAAATTAAATTGTCTAGTTATACAAACACTACAATAACTGATTGCTTCCTGCCCTCACAACTGTTTCCTGCCCTCACAACTGACTATCTCCTGCCCTCACAACTGTTTCCTGCCCTCACAACTGTTTCCTGCCCTCACAACTGTTTCCTGCCCTCACAACTGTTTCCTGCCCTCACAACTGTTTCCTGCCCTCACAACTGTTTCCTGCCCTCACAACTGACTATCTCCTGCCCTCACAACTGTTTCCTGCCCTCACAACTGACTATCTCCTGCCCTCACAACTGACTATCTCCTGCCCTCACAACTGTTTCCTGCCCTCACAACTGTTTCCTGCCCTCACAACTGTTTCCTGCCCTCACAACTGATTATTCCTGCCCTCACACTGCTTCTCCTGCCCTCACAACTGATTATTTCTGCCCTCAACTGACTATCTCTGCCCTCACAACTGTTTCCTGCCCTCACAACTGTCTCCTGCCCTCACAACTGACTATCTTCCTGCCCTCACAACTGCTTCTCCTGCCTTCACAACTGTTTCCTGCCCTCACAACGGTTTCCTGCCCTCACAACTGTTTCCTGCCCTCACAACTGACTATCTCCTGCCCTCACAACTGTTTCCTGCCCTCACAACTGTTTCCTGCCCTCACAACTGTTTCCTGACCTCACAACTGTTTCCTGCCCTCACAACTGACTATCTCCTGCCCTCACAACTGTTTCCTGCCCTCACAACTGTTTCTGCCTCACAACTTTCCTGCCCTCACAACTGTTTCTCTGCCCTCACAACTGACTATCTCCTGCCCTCACAACTGTTTCCTGCCCTCACAACTGTTTCCTGCCCTCACAACTGACTAGCTCCTGCCCTCACAACTGTTTCCTGCCCTCACAACTGTTTCCTGCCCTCAAACTGTTTCTGCCCTAAAACTCCTGCCCTCACAACTGTTTCCTGCCCTCACAACTGTTTCCTGCCCTCACAACTGTTTCCTGCCCTCACAACTGACTATCTCCTGCCCTCACAACTGTTTCCTGCCCTCACAACTGACTATCTCCTGCCCTCACAACTGTTTCCTGCCCTCACAACTGACTATCCTGCCCTCACAACTGACTATCTCCTGCCCTCACAACTGTTCTCCTCCCCACAACTGTTTCCTGCCTCTCACACTATCTCCTGCCCTCACAACTGTTTCCTGCCCTCACAACTGTTTCCTGCCCTCACAACTGCTTCTCCTGCCCTCACAACTGTTTCCTGCCCTCACAACTGCTTCTCCTGCCCTCACAACTGACTATCTCCTGCCCTCACAATTTTTTCCTGCCCTCACAACTGACTATCTCCTCCCCCCCCCACAATTTTTTCCTGCCCTCTGCTGACTATCTCCTGCCCTCCCCAACTGTTTCCTGCCCTCTGTGACTATCTCCTGCCCCCCCTTTTGGTATTCCTGCCCACAAACTGTTTCCTGCCCTAAAAACTGTTTCCTCCCCCCCACAATATCTCCTCCCCCCCCAAATTTTCCCTGCCCTCCCCTTTTCCGGCCCCCCCCCAACTGTTTCCTCCCCCCAAAAACTGTTTCCTCCCCCCCCTGTTTCCTGCCCTCACAACTGACTATCTCCTGCCCTAAAAAACTTTTCCGGCCCTCAAACCCCCACTATCTCCTCCCCCCCAAAGGGGTTATATTCCCCCCCGGGGGGGTTTCCCGGGCCCCCCCACAACAAAACTATCTCCCTGCCCTCCCTGACTATCTCATGCCCTCACAATGACTATCTCCCCCCCCTAAACTTTTTCCTCCCCCCCAAACTGACTATCTCCTGCCCTAAAAACTGACTATCTCCTGCCCTAAAAACTGTTTCCCCCCCCTCACAACTGACTATCCCTGCCCTCACAACTGATTATCTCCTGCCCTCACAAGGGGTTTCCTGCCCTAAATGATATCTCCTGCCCTCACAATTTTTTCCTGCCCTCCCAATTTTTTCCCCCCCACAACTGTTTCCTGCCCTCCCTTTTTGTTTCCTGCCCCACAACTGTTTCCTCCTACAATTGACTTTTCCCTTTTCCCCCCCCGTGTTTCCTGCCCTCCCTGGCCCCCCCCCCCCCAACGGTTTCCCCCTGCCCTCCCTTACTATCTCCTGCCCCCCCCAGCTGTTTCCTGCCCTAAAAACTGTTTCCTGCCCCCCCCCTTTTTTCCTGCCCTCACAACTGTTTCCTCCCCCCCACAACTGTTTCCCCCCTCCCCCCCAAAACTGTTTCCTGCCCTCACAACTTTTCCCCTGCCCTCCCTTTTTTCCTCCCCCCCACAACTGTTTCCTCCCTTTTGGCCTTTTCCTGCCCTCCTAACTGTTTCCTGCCCTCCCAAACTGTTTCCTGCCCTCACAACTGTTTCCCCCCCTCACAACTGTTTCCTCCCCCCCAAATTTGTTTCCTGCCCCCCCAACTTTTCCCCTGCCCTCACAACTGACTATCTCCTCCCCCCCTTGATTATCTCCTACCCCCTCACAACTGTTTCCTGCCCCCCAAACTGACTATCTCCTCCCCCCCAAACTGTTTCCCCCCCCTAAAAACTGTTTCCTGCCCCAACTGTTTCCTGCCCTCACAATGTTTCCCTGCCCTCCCCAACTGTTTCCTCCCCCCCCTTTTGACTTTCCTGCCCTCACAACTGTTTCCTGCCCCACAACTGTTTCCTGCCCCTAAAAACTGGTTCCTCCCCTCACAACTTCTATCTCCTCCCCCCCTCAACTTTTCCCCTCCCTGGGGCTGTTTCCTGCCCTCCGGCTTTTTTCCCCCTCCCTCCCGGGTTTCCTGCCCCCTTGTTTCCCCCCCTCCCTGTTTCCTGCCCCCCCCAAACTGTTTCCTGCCCTCCCCCTGTTTCCCCCCCCTCACCTGTTTCCTGCCCTCACAATTTTTTTCCCCCCTCCAACTGTTTCCTGCCCTCCAACTGTTTCCTGCCCTGGGGCCTGTTTCCCCCCCAAACAACTTTTCCCCTCCCCCCCCTTTTGACCATCTCCTGCCCCCAACTGATATCCCTCCCCCCCACAACTGTTTCCTGCCCTCACACCTGTTTCCTGCCCTCACAACTGTTTTTTTCCTCCCCCCCTTGACTATCTCCTGCCCCCCCAACCCCTGACTATCTCCTGCCCTCACAACTTTTCCTGCCCTCACAACTGTCTCCTGCCCTCACAACTGACTATCTCCTGCCCTCACAACTCCCCCATCTCCTGCTTTCAAACCCCTGACTGTTTCCTGCCCTCACAACTGACTATTTTGCCCTCCGATTTATCTCCTGCCCTCACAACAAAATTTTTCCCCTCCCCTGGGGACAGCTGTTTCCTGCCCTCACAACTGACTGTCTCCTGCCCTCACAATTTTTTTCCTGCCCTCCCCCTGTTTCCTGCCCTCACAAACTGACTATCTCCTGCCCTCCAATTTTTTCCTGCCCTAAAAACTGTTTCCTCCCTAAAAACCATATCTCCTCCCTCACAATTTTTTTCCTGCCCTCCAATGACTATCTCCTGCCCCCCACAACTGTTTCCTCCCCCCCACCCCCCCCCATCTCCTCCCCCCCAAACTGACTATCCCCGCCCTCCAATTTTTTCCCCTTCCCTCACAACTTTTCCCCCTGCCCTCCCTGTTTCCTGCCCTAAACTGACTATCTCCTGCCCTCACAACTTTTCCCCCTGCCCTCACAATTTTTTTCCTGCCCCCCTTGACTATCTCCCTGCCCTAAAAACTGTTTCCTGCCCTCCAACTGTTACCTCCCCCCCTGACTATCTCTGCCTTCACAACGACTATCCCTTCCACAAATTTTTTTCCTGCCCCCCTACTGTTTATATCCTGCCCTCTAACTGTTTCCTGCCCTCCAATTTTTTTCCCCCCCCTCCAACTTTTCCCCTGCCCTCCCAACTGACTATCTCCTGCCCTCCCCCTTTTTTCCGGGGCCCTCCCCCCCTATCTCCCCCCCCCAAAACTGACTATCTCCTGCCCTCCCTTTTTCCGGCCCTCACAACTTCTATCTCCTGCCCTCACAACTGACTATCTCCTCCCCCCCCCTTTTCCCCGGCCATAAAAACTGACTACCCCCCTGCCCTCACAACTGACTATCTCATGCCCTCACAACTGACTATTTTTTTGCCTCACCTTTTTTCCTCCCCCCAACATTATCTCCTCCCCCCCAAACTCCCCATTCCCCCTCACAACTAACTATCTCCTGCCCTCAAACCCCTGACTATCTCCTCCCCCCCTGGGGAAAAATCTCCTCCCCCCCACAACTTTTTCCTCCCCCCCTTTGACTATCTCCTCCCCCCCACAACTTTTTCCTGCCCTCACAACTGACTATCTCCTGCCCTAAAAACCGGCTATCTCCTCCCCCCCAAATGACTGTTTCCCCCCCTCACAACTGACTATCTCCTGCCCTCACAACTGACTACCCCCTGCCCTCCCCCCGGCTATCTCCTGCCCTCCCCTTTTTCCTGCCCCCCCCCAACTGTTTCCTGCCCCCCAAACTGTTTCCACCCCCCCAAACTGACTATCTCCTGCCCTCCCCCTGTTTCCTGCCCTCAAACTGACTATTCTGCCCTCAAACTGTTTCCTGCCCTCACAACTGACTTTTTCCTGCCCTCACAACTGTTTCCTGCCCTCCAACCCTGCCCTCCCTTTCCTGCCCTCACAACTGTTTCCTGCCCTCCAACTGTTTCCTGCCCTCCACTATCTCCTGCCCTCCAACTGTTTCCTGCCCTCCAACTGATATATCCTGCCCTCACTACTGTTTTGCCCCACAACTGTTCCCTGCCCTACAATTTCCTGCCCTCACAACTGATTATTCCCTGCCCTCCAACTGTTTCCTCCCTCACAACTTATTATTTCCTGCCCTCAAAAGGCTATCTCCTGTCCCCCTGTGACTATCTCCTCCCTAACCTGTTTCCTGCCCTCACAAATGCCCCCCCTTTTCCCCTTTAAACTGACTATCTCCTGCCCTCACAACTGTTTCCCTGCCCTCACAACTGTTTCCTGCCCTCCAATTTCCTGCCCTCTGCTGTTTCCTGCCCCCCACAACTGATACCCTCCCTCCACCTGTTTCCTGCCCCTACATTTTCCTGCCCCCCCACAACTGTTTCCTGACCTCACAACTGTTTCCTTTCCCTCACAACGGCTATCTCCTGCCCTCACAACTGTTTCCTGCCCTCACAACTGTTTCCTGCCCTCAAACTGTTTCCTGCCCCCCCACAACTGTTTCCTGCCCTCACAACTGTTTCCTGCCCCCCCAAACTTTTTCCCTTTTCCCCCCCAAACTGTTTCCTGCCCTCACAACTGACTATCTCTTGCCCCCCCAAAACTGTTTCCTGCCCCAACTGTTTCCTCCCTCCCTGTTTCCTGCCCTCCCTGTTTCCTGCCCTCCACTGTTTCCTCCCAACCAACTGACTATCTCCCTGCCCTCACAACTGTTTCCTGCCTTCACAACTGTTTCCCCTCCCCTTTCCTGCCCTCACAACTGACTATCCTGCCCTCACACTGTTTCCTGCCCTCCCAATTTGTTTCCCCGCCCTCCCTGTTTTCCTGCCCTCACCTGACTAGCTCCTGCCCTCCCACTGTTTCCTGCCCTCCAAACTGTTTCCTGCCCCCCACAACTGTTTCCTGCCCTCAAAACTGTTTCCTGCCCTCACAACTGTTTCCTGCCCTCCGTGCTATCTCCTGCCCCCCCAAACCCTGTTTCCTGCCCTCAAATCTGACTATCTCCTGCCCTCCAACTGTTTCCTGCCCCAAACCTATCTCCTGCCCTCCACTGTTTCCTGCCCTCCTGTGATATCCCTGCCCTCTGCCATATCTCCCCCACACAACTGTTTCCTGCCCCCCCGGCTGTTTCCTGCCCTCCCTGTTTCCGGCCCTCACAACTTTTTTCCTCCCCCCCACAACTGTTTCCTGCCCTCACAACTGACTATCTCCTGCCCTCCCCTTGTTTTCCGGCCCTCACAACTGACTATCCTGCCCTCACAACTGACTATCTCATGCCCTCACAACTGTTTCCGGCCCTCACAACCCCGGCTATCTCCTGCCCTCACGGCTTATCTCCTGCCCTCCACAACTGTTTCCTGCCCTCACAACTGACTATCTCCTGCCCCCCCCGGCTTTCCTCCTGCCCCCCCACTGTTCCTGCCTCCTTCTCCTCCCTCACAACTGACTATCTCCTGCCCTCCAACTGACTGTTTCTTGCCCTCTTGACTATCTCCTGCCCTCACCCCTTTTTATCTCCTGCCCTCACTTGACTATCTCCTGCCCTCCCTCTTTCCTGCCCTCACAACTGACTATCCCCCTCCCTCCTGATTATCTCCTGCCCTCACAACTGTTTCCTGCCTCCCTGATTTATCTCCTGCCCTCACAACTTTTTTCCCTGCTTTCTGACTGTTTCCTGCCCACAACTGTTTCCTGCCCTCACAACTGTTTCTGCCCTCCTTTTCCTGCCCTCACAACTGTTTCCTGCCCTCACAACTGACTATTTCCTGCCCCCCACAACTGTTTCCTCCCTCATAACTGTTTCCTCCCCCCAAACTGGTTCCTGCCCTCAAACTTACTACCCTCCTGCCCTCCCTGTTTCCTGCCCTCACAACTGTTTCCTGCCCCCCAAACTGTTTCCTGCCCCCCCACAACTGTTTCCTGCCCCCTCCCCAACTGTTTCCTGCCCTCACAACTGTTTCCCTGCCCTCACAACTGTTTCCCCCCCACAACTGACCATCTCCTGCCCCCCACCTGACTATCTCCTGCCCTCCAACTGTTTCCTGCCCTCACACCTGTTTCCTGCCCTCACCAGTTATTTCCTGCCCTCCTGTGACTATCCCCACTGCCCTCCCGGGACTATCCCCCCGCCCTCCAACTGTCTCCTGCTTTCCACTGACTATCTCCTGCCCCCCACAACTATCCCCCTGCCCTCCCTGATATCTCCTCCCTCGCTGACTTTTTTCCTCCCACAACTATCCCTGCCCTCACAATGACTATCTCCTGCCCTCACAACTGATTGTTTCCTGTCCTCACAACTGACTGTTTCCTGCCCCACAACTGACTGTCTCCTGCCCTCACAACTGACTGTTTCCTGCCCTCACAACTGAAAATCTCCTGCCCTCACAACTGTTGCTTCCTACCCTCACAACTGATTGTTTCCTGTCCTCCAATTGTTTCCTGTCCTCCTGATTGTTTCCTGCCCTGACAACTTTCCTGGCGAGCAATTAGCAACGCGGAAGCTTGACAGTTGTTCTCTTTATAGTTTCTTCTAAACTGCCCCTGGTCTTCCTAGCTAATATTGTCTTCTTCCTCCTTCATTTAGTTTCGACTTTTATTTATCAACCTTTCCTTCTTCCTCCTTCTTCTTCAAGTATAATTTGGTAGCAGAATACACAAACACACACACACACACACTCTGCCACTACATAACACACACACAAACAGGGCAACTACCTGCGGTATGGAAGACAGCAAATGTAGTTCCAATTTTTAAAAAAAAAGAGACAGGAACGTAGCACTAAACTACTGACCAGTGTCACTGACATGTATAGCATGAAGGTCATGGGAAAATCATCGGGAAGAGTGGTGGGCACCTAGAAAGGAATGAGCTTATCAATGACGGCCAACCGGTTTCAGGACGGGAAAACCTGTGTCACAAACCCTGGAGTTCTACGACAGGGTGACAGCAGTAAGACAAGAGAGAGGGGTGGGTAGATTGCATATTATTGGATTGCAAAAAGGCGTTTTACACAGTTCCAACAGAGTTAGTGCAGAAGCTGGAGGACCATTCAGGGAAACAGGGAAGGCACTACAATGGATCAGGAATACCTGTCAGGGGAAAACAGCAGCGGGGTCATGGTACGTGGCGAGGTGTCAGAGTGGGCGCCGGTGACAGTGGGGTTCCACAGGGGTCAGTCCTAGGACCGGTGCTGTTTCTGGTTTTGTGAACGACATGACGGAAGGTAGACTCGAAGTGTCCCTGTTTGCAGATGTTGGGATGAGAAAATTAATGGGAAGGGGGAAAGCAAAAAAAATCTGGACGGCTGCAACCGGTCCCTTCCCCTGGGTTCCCCCCCAAATAAAGCAAAAATTAAAGGGAAAAAGCCCAGCGGGACATTGGGGCCGGTAAAAAACCCCTCGGAAAAAAACTTGGGGGGAAAAACCCGGGGAAACTCCTGAGGCGCACATCAACCAAATAACTGCTGCAATGGGGCCCTAGCAAACCTAAGCATTCCACATTTAAAAAGAACGTTCGGATTACACTGTTACGTTGGCCCATTTGGGTTGCAGCACCATTTGGAACCCCCCACCAAAGCCCAAAAAATAGAAAGTGCAAGGTTTGAACAAGACTAGTCCCTGGCTGGGGGTGTCCTGAGAGGATAAGGAAATGACCGACGGCATGGGGAAGGGAGATGGGGGGGGCAGATAACCATATAAGTCTGAGAGGAATTGACAAGGGGACAAAACAAAAGTTGGTGGGGCACAGCAACAAGGGGGTACATTGGAAGTTGAAAATGAATCACAGGGATGTTAAAAATTTTTTCAGCAAATGGTGGGGGGGAATAGTTTG